>JAHLKH010000054.1:0-148098 GCA_025526915.1 Entophlyctis helioformis | reverse complement strand
CCCTAACCCTAACCTAACCCTAACCCTAACCCTAACCCTAACCCTAACCCTAACCCTAACCCTAACCCTAACCCTAACCCTAACCCTAACCCTAACCCTAACCCTAACCCTAACCCTAACCCTAACCCTAACCCTAACCCTAACCCTAACCCTAACCCTAACCCTAACCCTAACCCCAACCCTAACCCTAACCCTAACCCTAACCCTAACCCGGCACAATGACGACCGTGACGTACAATTCGCCTTCGGCATGGGCAGGCAATTCATAGAGCAGCGTCTTGCCTGATCCAGTCGGCATAACAACAACCAGATCCTTGGTTGCCTGCGCGACCGCAGTGACAGCAGTCAGTTGGTCTTGGCTGCGGAACGGCGTCCCATGTCGGCCTGCAATGTGATCAAGAGCCTTGCGCAGCTTCTGGTCATCCAGGCATGGTACACATTCCGTATCCTGGCTGACACTCTTGATAACCATCGAGCGCACCTCATTCCCTGCAACAGCCAGTGCACACACACAAGCAGGATGGTCAGGATCACGTCCATGCACAGCACGCCAAACATCGCAATGTGCACTTACGCTCAACATCATGCCGCGCACCCTGATTGAAGATGGGAACCTGCGCCGTGGGATCCTGCTGAGGCGGCTGGCCAGGGAGCTCGGTCGGATCAGAGCCGGAGCCCAGACGAAACATCGCCTCAATCATGTGCAGCCCGCGGCTTGCTTCCACTCCAGCCACGCCGCTGAACACGTGCCAGCACAACGAGCTGTGGTGGTAGTCATAGAGCTCGTTGTGCGTCAAACAGGTAAACTGATGGTCATTGACTGCGTAGCTCGTGTTGCCAGTCTTTGCCGAGTGGCCGGCCTGCATGTGCATGCTCGTGAGCAGGCAGCTGTTCTTGGTGGTCAGGTCGTGCCCAAAACGATGGCTGAACGCAATCACAATCTGGCGAAACGACCGAGAGTCGAGCGGCAGTCCATACACGCGCATAAAGCCAGCCGACAGGATGTTGTATGGAGAAATGCCTTGATCTGACAGCCGTCCCTTTGGGCCAATACAGAACAGATACGACTCGTACATCGCGGCGACATGTGGCTTGTACAAACGTGCAGCAAAGTGGTTGACAATCGGACGGATGAGTGTCAGGTACGTGTACAGCAGCTGCGACGCGGCCGGCGGCAGGTATCGCGCAATCAGACGTGTGGATCCCGTGACTGTGTTTGTCTTGTTATACGTCGGGATGATGACCATCTCGCCGGCGAGAACAAAGACGTGCCGAATGCCTGCCCTGTCATTCTTGTACTTGACCGACATGAGCTCCGACACGCGCGTGGGCTGTCCAGACGTAATGTGGATCATCAACAGGAGCATCTTGACGAGCTCGTCCGCCTCATCCATGAACATTTTGATCTTGGCCTTATCAATGCACATGGCGTTGCCCACAGTGCCGTCATCTAGCACAGCGGTCATGTTGCTGAACAGACACATGGAGCCACCAAGCACATGCTTGCCAAACTGATCGCTTGCATCTTGAATGTACGCGTTCTGTGCATGACGGCCAAACCAGTAGCCAGGCGTGGCCTTGTTGACTTTGTCGGCAATCTTGATGCTGAGCGGCTGGATTGGGTCTTCAGACCACCCGAGCAAAAGACGGCGCACCTGTGCATCTGTTTCGCGAATCGATGCAGCTGCGCCATCCTGGATCATCGCAATGTCCATGGTCCCACCGCTGGATGGAAGAAAGAGCACAGTCTGGTGTATGTCCAACCAAAAGACCGACGGCCGCACCTCTTGCTCGCTT
Source organism: Entophlyctis helioformis (assembly GCA_025526915.1). NCBI lineage: Eukaryota > Fungi > Chytridiomycota > Chytridiomycetes > Chytridiales > Chytriomycetaceae > Entophlyctis > Entophlyctis helioformis. The sequence goes on along the minus strand of JAHLKH010000054.1, from coordinate 146,301 downwards.
CCATGGCTGTTGATGTTGGCAAACAGCAAGCACAGCATCTGGAATGGCCGGCAGGCTTGATCAGTGGTCTGAATGGAGTCAAAGTGATCCGCCAACAAAAGTTCCAGACTTTCCGACCCTTGTTTTGTCTGGATATCGGCTTCCTCGAGCATGGCCTTGACCTTGCAGATTCCAGTGCCAATGAGGTCGATCTTGAGCAGATACTGGAGAGCTGCAATCTCCTGTGTGATCGTGTTGTAGACCTTCATGCGCTGATCCTTGGTGATGCACGAAATGAACACAAAGCTGTTCAAGATCGTCGGGCCCAGGAACACGCTCTCGCTCAGCGCAGCGTGAAGCAGACCTGTAACGATATCCACGGACAGATCATCCCGTCGTGGTCCCAGGCCCTGACGCCCTGTGTCCCTGTTTCATGGGTCATTGCCTTGCCATATTGCTGTCCAATGGCGCGCCTCTATTCCATGTGACGCGCCTATATAAGCTGGCACTGGATAGTACTCTGCCAACCCCAGCCGTTGTGCCTCGTACTTCCCAGGTGCCTATCCATCCTTATGTCTGCCTATGGCTACTGCTCTTACCAATGAACATGCCTCGTACTTCCCAGACGTATACCGTCCGTACAAGTCCTTATACAACGGCTCACCCATCGAACTCGACGACCGACCGACCGACCGAATTCTGGGCCGCCATGCAAGCCGGCGGCCCAGGCCAGCCGACCCGCACCAGCCCGCAACAGACCGCAACCAACAACCATCGCAACCACCTCCAAACGACCACCAGCAGCCTCCAGCACGAGCTACGCACCGCTCGCCTGGAGCTGCACAACATCCAGCTCATTTCCGACGACTGTCTGCTCGCCATCCAGCTACAGACAGCCTGTGTTGACAAGACTCGTTCCATTGCCGCCAGCATCCTTCGCTCATGCCACAGGCCGCCGACAAAGGAGGAGCACCATCGCCTGGCCCCTGCAATGGTTGCTCTGCGAGAGGACCTTGCCAGGCGTGACAGCCTCCAGCTTGAGCAGCAGCAGCTCGAGCAGACGGCAAGCGACCTGCTTGCATTCATTGACCAGCTCGAAGCCACACTTCGTTGGCGCAAACTCAACCATCGTTTGTGGAACGCCAACGGCAGTAGCAGCAGCAGTAGCAGCCGCAACACCGACCTCGCCACCAGCTCCATCTGCACCGGCCCCGGCCATGTGCAGCCCCAACCGCTCTGCATGCAGCAGCTGCCCGACCAGCCCGTCCGCAGCCCCGGCCACTCTGGCCCTGGCAGCACGCCTGTCCTGACGCCGCGGCATCAGCAGCATCGTTCTCCCGTTCCGACCGCCACTGCTCTGGCCTCGCCTCAGCAGCACCGACCGACCCAGCCGCCTCTGGCACCGGCCAGCCCGGCCAGCAGGGTCGAGCACCCGTCCGTCGCGTACCCGTCCGTCCCGTCCCCGTCTGTCCCGCTCTGCAGCCCAGTCGCTGTCCCTGCAGGCTCGCCCATCCAGCCGCCTGCAGCGCGCGCCGATTGGCCAACGCGATCTGATTGGTCAACGCGTGCCAATCGGTCAGCAGCAGCTGATTGGTCGGCACCAACCGATTGGTCAGCCGCATCTGATTGGTCGCCATCAGCCGATCCATCGCCGATGCCAATCGATCTGCCATCTGCACCAGCAACAACAGCCGTTCTGCCCAGCCTCTCGACTGAGCAGCACTCAGCCAACACCGCTGCACCTGCCCTTGCCAAGCAGTCGCACCGCCTGTCGACACACTCGCCTTCGCACCCGTCTCAACTGCCTACAACGCTCCATCTGCCTCATCTGTCTTCTGTACTGTCAACTGAATTGCCGATTGAACCGACTGGACTGCGCCAACTGCCGCCAGTACAACCGCCGCCGCTGCCGCCGCCCGTATTGCCTGAACCGACTGAGCTGCATCACCAACAGCCAGAACAACAACCGCTGCCCGCTTACTTGCCTGATCTGCCCTTGCAGATGCTGCCGACCCAGCCGCATCAGCAATCGCTGCCTGTTCACTGCTCAACCGACATTGGATGCACTCGGCCGGCTACCGCTGCTCCAACGTCAACGACTGTCACTGCAATTGATCGACTGCCGCCGCCAGATCCAAACATCCTGTCATCGCCTGTCTTGCTACATGGTGCCATCACCTGTGCTCAAACTGCGGATCTGCTCTTCATGGACCTGACTTTGTTGGATCGCGTCTTTCGACCTGGTTTACTGGATATGCTCCGTGTCTCTCTATCATCGCGAGCAAGTACTACTGCACCACATCGCCGTCACCGTCGCGTATCTGCATCATCTGGATCCGTCTTCCTTGGATCTCTCTCTTGTGCTGATACATTGCCTTCCGTTCCTTGCAATCTCTCAGCAAGGGGGGCTGTAACGATATCCACGGACAGATCATCCCGTCGTGGTCCCAGGCCCTGACGCCCTGTGTCCCTGTTTCATGGGTCATTGCCTTGCCATATTGCTGTCCAATGGCGCGCCTCTATTCCATGTGACGCGCCTATATAAGCTGGCACTGGATAGTACTCTGCCAACCCCAGCCGTTGTGCCTCGTACTTCCCAGGTGCCTATCCATCCTTATGTCTGCCTATGGCTACTGCTCTTACCAATGAACATGCCTCGTACTTCCCAGACGTATACCGTCCGTACAAGTCCTTATACCGCTTTCCACCACTCCGCTGCTCCCAAGGTGTCCGCTTTCAGCAAGCTTATGACGTTCATCAACCGTGGGCTGCAGAGCGACCTCACCACGTACCTCACAACCCTTGAGACCCTCTATCGTGCCGTCCCTGAGAGCAAGCGTCCGCCCTCGGAGTTCGTCGCGAGCGTCCTCATGGCAGTCTTCCTCTCCTCGCCTGCGTTCAAGAACATCAGGCGCGAGTTCGCTGCCCGGCACCTTGTCAAAGGCACCGACTCGCTCGATATCGCCAACGTCGAGAAGGAGTTCCCGATCCTGCTTGCGGCGGCTGCCTCGGAGCGCGCGTCTGAGCCCGAATTCGCCAGTCTCCTGTGCCCAGGCGCTCCCGCCGCCTCCTCGGTGTCGCCGTCGGCTGTCCCGGCCCGTGCCGCCCTGCCTGCCCCACCGGCGTCGCGTCCCTCGGCCTACCCCTCGCCCGTGAGCAGCGTCGCCCCTTCGCCTGTATCGCCCTTTGCCGTCGGCAGCCCTCCCGTGCCCCGACAGAGCCCGCCAGGCCCCAAGTGCTGCGCGTACTGCGGGCTCGAAGGCCACCTCATCAAGAACTGCCACGTGCATCCCATCGACCAGGCCGACGGCCACGTCAGGGTTGAAAAGGAAGGCAACTACCATCGCTTCTTCGGCAAGGACAAAGCGCCCGTCCAGCGCCACGCCAAAACGGGACTGTTCCGCGACAGCCTGACGGGCGTCAGGCCTCTCGCCTCGTTCTCCTCGTTCGTCCAAGTGGTCGATATCGCCGACGACGACGACTGGCACGCGGTGCACCACGTGTCGCTCATCGAGGACGAGCCCCCGTCGCACGTGGCCGAGCCGCCTCCGCCGGCGTTCCAGGCCGCTGTGGCACACGGGACTGGCGAGCTGATCCGCGAGATCGAGGCAACCATCGCGGGACTGCGTGCCAGCGGGCGCGACGGCACGGCGACGCTCCTGTCCTCCTTCCTGGTGAACGCCGTCAAGCATGCCGCCGACGGCAACGGTGTCGAGCTACGTGAGCTGCACAAGAGGGCTCGCCTGGACCCGGAGTCGATCGCCGCCGAGCTGCCCACGTTCAAGCCGCTCACCAAGCTGTCAGCCCAGGTCGTCGTCAACAACAGCCACGTGTGAGGTGTGTCGGTGGACTGGCAGGTAACACTGCAGTAGGGCTCTTAGATTCATTGGTTACATGGAGCAGAGGGGGCTCGGGATCTACCTGCAGTAGGGCTCTTAGAGAGCAGCTGGGGAAGATGGGATTGCGCGTAGCAGGCAAATGGCAATGGCGGGTCGCATGGCCGGTGCCGCGGCTTACACCCCCCCTTGCCGAGACTCTCCTGGAGAGAAGGCCAGGCAGATGGTGAGGCATAAGAAGAAGCAGGTACCGAGATACGGGACACGCCAGGGACAGGAGAGGATTTGGAGAGACGCGCACTACGGCGAACTGCAGGTGCATGAGAGGGAGCCGGAGGGGAGGGAGCAGGAGTAGGAGCAGGGATAGGATCAGGCGCAGGAGCAGGAGCAGGAGCAGGTGTGGTAGCAGGAGCAGGTGTGGTAGCAGGGGTGGTCGGTGGGGGATTTTTGGGCGACTTGCGTTTCCTGGTGCGAGTGCGGTGGGGCGGGAGCGCGTGAGATGCCTTGAAGGCAGCCAAGAGATCGGGTGCGGTGTCTGCGAGCTCGTCTTCTGATCGCCAGCGGTTCGCTTCGCTGCCATAGCCAGCGTAGGAGACCAGGAACTTGTGCTTCTTGCGGTCCGACTTGACATCCAGAATGGCGTCAATCTCCCAGAGCTTGTCGCCATCATCAGTCTGATCCACAGGGCCAGGCTCAGCGGGGTGCGGTCGGTCTGGGAACGCGTCGGTTGGGCTGATGTGTGGCTTGAGCAGGTTGACATGGAACCAAGGGTGGCTGATGTGTAGCGACGGCGGCAGCTCGAGCTTGCAGTTGAGGTTGTCTAGCCGTGTGTCAATCTCAGTGATCGGAAAGGGACCCAGCCACAGAGCGCGGGCCAGAGTGGGGCGTTGAGTGTCTGGCGACCAGTTGATGCCGTCGGCTGAAAGCATGACCATGTCGCCAACCTTGTAGGCTGGGGCGTCGCGTCGGCGCTTGTCGGCCTGTCGCTTCTGCATGGCCTGCGCGTGGGTGAGGTTGGTTGTGGCCGTCGCGCGTGCTGCAGCAAGAGAGGCGACCAGGTCGCGGACAGAGCTCGGCGACGATGCCGGTGGCTCATGCGGGAACATGCGCGGCGAGAGAGCAAAGGCGAGATAGAACGGCGCGAACCCAGTGGATGCACTGACCGACTCGTTGATGGCGGCGACGGCAGCCGGAACGAGCGACTCCCAGTTGGCGCCCGAGTAGTCGGCAAACTTGGACAGGATGGACTTGAGCGTGCGGATGGTGCGCTCCGACTGGCCGTCGGTCTGCTGGTGGCGAGCCGTGGACATCATCTGCGAGATACCGGCGGCAGAGCAGAGGCTGGTCCAAAAGTCCGAGCAGAACTTGCTGTCGCGGTCGGTGACGAGCGAGGTCGGCAGGCCCTTGCCGGCGAAGACCCAGCGGTTGAGGAACAGGCGAGCGAGCTGCTCGGCTGTGACGGTGCGTTTGCATGGGATGGCCTCGACAAGCTTTGTCAAACGGTCGACAATCACGAAAACGGCGTCGTTGCCCGTGTCGCTGGCCGGCGGACACATCGCGAGGTCGCAGGCCACCGAGACAAACCGGTCGGCCGGAACGGGGAGCGGATGGAGCAGGCCGGCCGGCGCCTGGGTCGACGAGTTGAAGCGCTGGCATGTGTCGCACGAGGCAACATACAGCTTGACCATCGCGGGCAGGCCGGGCCACCAGTAGCGAGAGCGGATGCGGTTGAGCGTGCGGTTCGCGCCTTGGTGGCCGGCGCCAATTGGGTCGTGGTACATCGACAACAGATCGGTGCGCACTGGCCCATCAGGCACATAGATCAGGTCGTGGTGATACCAGACGCCATCAGTCTCGGTCATGGCTGCGGCAATGGCGCGGTCGGAAGGCGACGCAGATGACGGGTCACTCTTCCACGCACGCACTTTGCACAGGAACGGGTCATCAGCCAGCAGCGGCTTGATGGACTCAGCCAGAGAGGAGGAGACTGTCGTCAATGCACTGACATCGACGTCAGACCGGCAGCGACTGCATAAAGGGGCTATGGCCGGTAGGCGAGACAGCATGTCTGCCAGTTGGTTTGAGCCGCCTTGGACGTACTCAATGGTCGCGTCAAACTCCTGCAGGGCAATCACCCAGCGAGCCTGGCGAGGCGAAAGACGCGCCTGAGTAGGGATCCAGCGCAGTGCCTGGTGGTCGGTGTGGATCGTGAAGTGCTGACAAGCCAAGTAGTGCCGGTAGTGGTAGCACATCTCGACAATCGCCAGCAGCTCACGCTCGTGTGTGGGGTAGTTGCACTCGGCAGGCTTCAGCTTGCGCGAGTAGAACACCACAGGGTGCAGTTTGCCGTCGGGGTGGATCTGCCCAATCCAGCCGCCGATACCAAAGTTGGACGCGTCACAGAAGACGTGCGTCTCAAGCTTGGGCTCAAAGAAGCGCAAAACTGGAGCCTCTGTGATAGCTCGTAGCAACGTGTGGACCGCGTTCCATTGCTGAGGGCCCATGTGGAAGCGGGCGCCTTTGCGTAGGAGATCCGTGAGCGGCGCAGTGATGTTGGCAAAGTTGTGGATAAAGTCTTTGAGCCACACGCAATGCCCGAGGAACGTCTGGACGTCCTTGACGGTTTTCAACACTGGCGGTTTCTTCATGAGCTCCTTGAAGCGGTCCTGGATCGAGTAGCCATCGCCCAAAAGCAGATGACCGCAGAATTCGACGCGCGGGGTGAGGAAGTGGCACTTGGATGGCTTGAGGTAGAGATCGTTCTCCTCCAAGAGCTGAAAGACCATCTCGAGGTGCTGGAGGTGCTCAGCCTCCGTCTTGCTGTAGACCAGGATATCGTCCATGTACGCCACGACACAGACGTCCAGCAGCTTGCCAAAGATGCGGTTCATCATGGCGTTGAATGTGGCGGGGCTGTTGGTCAGGCCAAACGGCAAGACACGGAACTGGAAGTGGCCATAACGGGTCACAAACGCAGTCTTGTGCGCGTCGTCAGGGTGCATACGGATGTTGTGGAACCCGTTGCACAGGTCCAAGGATGTCATGAACTTGCAGCCGCGGGTGCGATCGCGTAGGCTTGGGATGTCAGGCATGGTGGCATGGTCTTTGACGGTGATGTTGTTGAGACCGCGAAAGTCGATGCAGAGGCGCAAGCCACCATCCTTCTTTTTGGCAATCACCACAGCAGCGGCATACGACGAGGTGGAGGGTTCCAGCATGTTGTTCTGCAGGTACTCCTCGATGAAGGCTTTGATGATGGCATGCTCCTCGTCCGTTCGCTTCTGATGGGCTCTGCGCTTGGGCACAGGCGCGCCTTCGATGGTGACGATCCGGTGGTTCTCAGGCCGGTCAGGCGGCAGTGAGGTTTGTGGACGGAACCGAGCTTGGTATCGTTTGACCAGTGGATGGATCACTTCTGGCCAAAGATCCAGCGGCAGATGGTCGAACATCTCATCGTGTGGGTTCACGGGCGAGGTGCAACAGATGCGATCAGACAGGCAAGGCACTTGGCTGGCGTGCACTCGTGGTCATGATCCTCTGCATCGCAGTCCTCATCCACGTCGTCCTCACGATCAGGGGAATCTACATCTGGGTCCGTTCCGGCAGGGTCGATGCGCGAGATCCATACATAGTCGTCCTGGTTGTCAAAGATGTCCTGGTACGGGACAATCTCGATGGGCGGTAGCTTGGAGGCATTTGGACGACGGATCAGGCGCGACGACTTTGAGGCAAGGTTCAGGGACCGGTGGGACGACATTCCAACGGTGTGTCTGCGCGGTGTGCTTGTCACGAAACTCAAAGATGCGGTTGCCAATGTCGCCATGTGTGATGACGATTTCAGCGAACCACGGCGTGCCCAGAATAAAGTCCACGTTGATATCCGCCACGATAAAGGTCAGCTGGCGCGTGTAGTCGCCACAGGTGAACAGCGCGTTGATCGCACTGTTGACCAGCCGATTCTTGTTGTTGGCGAAGCGGACGTAGAACGGTTCAACTGGGTGGGCCTTGAGCTTGTGTTTGCTGACGCAGTCCTTTGAGATGACCAGGCATGACGCGCCCGTGTCAAGGAGTCCTTGCATTGGGATGCCGTTCAGCGTAGCCTCGATCTCGCTTTTCAGCAGCGTGTCATGAGTTGGGGGCGGTGGGCGAGGGGCTTTCGGTTCAGTGCTGCGCACCTTGCCAAGGATCGATGCTTCAGCCTTGGCGATCACCTCTGCGACCCGTGGGGAACTGCTGGTGTACGGCGAGAAAGAGAATTCATTGTGCGCGGCTGAGGCAGATGGCGTGGCATTGGGGGTTGGTGCGTCTGGGAAGGTGCCGGCCGGTGCAGTTGGGTTGATGGCTGCCACAGACGCGTGATCGCGTTGCGACGGTGGGGTGCATTTGTGGTTTGAGCCTCTGGGGTGGCGGCACGCGAAGCAGCCCGAGTGCGCCGTGAGGAAGAGGCGGTCGGTGACGGTCAGGGGGGCGTGCCGGCGGCTAATGACCTCGGCCCAGTTTCTTTCCGTAGCAGGAGGTGCGGCGGCCCGCTGAGCCTCAGTGAACACCGGCTTGGCAAAGCGCGGCGGGGCACTGGTGGTGGCAGCAGCAGGTTGGCCGGCTGGCGGCACGGATGGAGCGTGGGACGTGGTGCTAGACCGAGGGACACGCGAGGTGCGACCGCGTTGAAGGGTGGAAGCCGCTGACTGGTTCGCGGCAGCTTGGTAGGCCGCGTTCAGTTGCTGGCCCATAGAATGGCTGATGGCGTCGGCTTCCTTGCCTGCGGCGGCCTTGATGTATTCGTCCAGCGAGCATGAGTCCATGGCGGGGAGGAGACAGGCAATGGATCTGTCCAAGTGCGCGCGGAAATTGGTCATGATTGCCCGTTCCGTCTCTTTGGCCAGCCGACCAAGCTTGACCAGCTCGCCCGACCAGGATGGGATCAGGCCCTTGGGTACAAAGCCGCGGAACTGGTATGCCGCGATCTCTTGTGCAGAGCTCACGCTGAATCTGCTGTCACCCGCCTCAAGGAACTCTTCGAATGTGGGGTTGCGCCTGGCGAGAATGAAGGTGTTGTTGTACCATTCCGACGCGGCGCCCTTGAGGAACGAAGCGAAGAACAGCACCTTGTCCTTGTCGCTGGGCATGATGTCCGCGTACAAGTCAGCATACGCATGGATGGTGTCGCGGAATGCGATCCATTCCATGGATGTTCGTGCATAGTCGGCCGCGGACATGATGGTTCCGTCGAACGTCCTGTCCTTCATGGTCTCGTGCAGCTGGTTGCGTCTGTACGAGATCCCTGACTGGCTTTCGGCGACGGTGGGCGGAGTCGACTGGTGCACGGCAGGCAGAGGTGTCACTGGCGCAGGCGTCGCTGGCGCAGGTATTGGTGGCTCAGCCGCGACAGCTGGGCCTGGTGCTGGTGGTGTGGGAGATGCCTGCACGGAGCCTGACGCCGAGCTGGTGCGCGATCGGAGGTTGATGCGTCCGCGGATGAACTTTGTGCGGCTGACACGCTTGGGGCGGTTGGCAGCTGCAGGGCGGGCGTAGTTGTACGCCAGTGGCGAGAGCATCGGCACCATGGCCGCGACAATCGACTGCGCGAGATCGTTGGGGTCGGAGACGCCCTGCGGCGTTGGAGTTGTCGAGCCGACCGAGGCTGGGGGCTGGTGCTGATGCTGGTGTGCGAACGCCTGTTGCAGCGGCGCTGGTTGTGGCTGCGGCAGCGGCATGTGGCGATGCTGCAGCGCGGCGAGCCCGGCCGAGTCGGCCGATGGCGTCATTGATGGAGCAGACAGAGCAGTGGGGAGCGATCTAAAATCGCGCGATGGCAGTGAAGCTGGCGGGGCACTGGCTGCGACCCTGACTGGGATGGGTGCTGGGGCAGTGGTGGGGGCAGCAAGAGGTTGAGCGGCCAGTGCGGGAGTGTGTGAAGCAGTCGGCGTAGCCGGAGCAGACGGCCCAGCAGGGCTGGCAGACGCGGAAGAGCGGCTGTCCAGCCACGAGCCAAGGAGGTTGGCAAAAGCAGCGCGGTCAGCATCGGAGGCTGAGTGGAAGGCTTCGACCAGCGAGAAGGAGGCAGCAGGGGCAGCTGCTGCGACCGAGGGCTGAGCGGCACCGTGGGCGGGTGCAGCGGCAATGGGCTGGATCTGGAGGGTCGAGAGCGTCTGGGTGAGGTCGTCCACGTCAGCGTCCGAGTCTGACACGTGCTGGCTGGCGGCGAAATTGATGCTGGGTGATACTGGGTGCTCGAGAGACGGGGGCTGTTGCTGGGGCTGTTGCTGGGGCTGTTGCTGGGGCAGTTGCTGGTACTGGTGCTGTTGGTGGTGCTGTTGGTGGTGCAGCTGCTGTTGGTGGTGCAGCTGCGAATGGTCGACAATGTCGTCCGACGCTTCGAAAGCGTCGAACGACGCCTCCGACGCAGACGTAAATGAAACGTTGCTGGATGTCGAGGCAGGGGACGGAGCGAGCGTCGAGGCGGCAATGGCCGACATCTCGATGGCCGAGTCGAAGCCTGGGGTGTGGACGAAGGCGCCGGGAATGCTTCGAAGGGCGTTGGTAGGCGTCGACGTCGCCGGCCCTGAGGGTTGGTTGGTGTGCGAGGCCGACATGGCGAGGCCGCGGTCTTGGAAAACGCGCGGCGGCCGAGTCGGCGGGGTTGGTGGGTGGGACGAAATGGCTGGAGGTGCGGTGGTGGACAACTGTCCGAGAAGAGAGCTGCTCTGTGAGGTGTGTCGGTGGACTGGCAGGTAACACTGCAGTAGGGCTCTTAGATTCATTGGTTACATGGAGCAGAGGGGGCTCGGGATCTACCTGCAGTAGGGCTCTTAGAGAGCAGCTGGGGAAGATGGGATTGCACGTAGCAGGCAAATGGCAATGGCGGGTCGCATGGCCGGTGCCGCGGCTTACAGGCAGAGCCCCTCAAGCAGCGTTCTAACATGCGAATGCGAACAGGTTCCTCCCTGTAGAGCACCGGGCAAATGCCCATGCTGCTCTCCAGGGCGCGGGTGAATACTTTCCAGGCCCGGGCGTTGCCCAGCGGATCGGCCGCTGGGTCGCCGTCAAACCTCAGATCCTTGAGGTCATTCTCGGCCTCCGTCTGCCGCGCGCGGAACAGCGCGGCATCGGAGGCTGCCGCTGGCGTCGGTAGATCCATCGTGCCGTGCTGACTGATGCTGATGGATTGCGATCGCGACGGTGCGGGTGCTCAAGCCAGAGACAAGTGAGCAGCAAACGCCGCTGAGTTGAACTGGGCGCTTGAGGAGTGAACCGACTGCGAGCTTGCTACCGAGGCCGCCTCATCCTGGATGGCAGAATCCCGATGTCCCAGCGCGGCGAGGAGCGACCCGTAATCCGCGACCGGTTGGATGTCTCCATCCTGCAGCAGGCTGCCGCCCTCAGGCACCGCGTCTCGCATCTCGGCCATCAACTCGGGTCTCTTCAAGAGCAGCCTCATGGCCGCCTCTGCCAGGCTCAAGCCAAGGCGGTAGTTGGTGACAGTGCGGACGACGGTGACGGGTGTTGGCAGGCCGGTCTGGTTTTGCTGGTGTTGCTGGTGTTGCTGTTCAATGCTGCTGTCTGCTCCGACCGCACCAGTGCCCTCGGCACTGAGGCTGTCAGTCGTCATTCCTTCCGTCTGGTCACTGACTGTCTTGAGTCGTCGTGCAACAGGACGATGTGCAACGAGACAATGGGCGGTCTGACAGACGGCGGGTTTCAGTACACAAGGTCATTCATTGATATAGCTTCGTAGTAATAAAGGCATATGCATGGGCAATACCTGACAGACGGCGGGTTTCAGTACACAAGGCGACGACTGGGGCAAGTCGCCTTGTGGTCTGTCAGGATTCAAGTGGGACGCGCGACCGGTTGCACGCGTGTCACGTGATCGCGGCTGACTGTTACACTGGCTTGGCGTGGAAAGCGAATGCACAGACGGTGGTACATGGACCGAGACACATGCAGTGACTGCATGCCAACGGAAGGGCGAGGATCACTTTGATCAACCTCGTCAGCGTAGAGTGCGACATCGGGCAGCAGACGCAGATCGCCTTGCCAGTCTTGGGTGATGACATCGGTCCACAGGGCTTGGATCGTCGCTTTCTTGAGGCTGCTCTTGTCGCCGAGCAGACCGTTGATGAAGAGTGTGAGAGGGCCGGCTGCCTCGAGGATCATGAGCTGGATCTCGTATGGGAGCGTGCCCCATCGGCTTGCGTCTGGGTCGATGCCGACGAGAACAAGCAGACGGCGACGGACGGTGGATGGCATCCAGTCCACCAACTGTGGCCAGGCAGCAGCTCACGCAGCGGAGGAGCGACGACGACGGCAGCAGATGGCTGAGGAGGGAGTGCAACCAGGGTTGGGGCGGCCGAGACAGCCAGCGAGTCATGCAGAGCAGCGAGGGCGGCAGCGACGGTCTGGTATGCGGCAATGGCAGACTGGACAGCAGCAGCTGCATCAGACACTGCGCTGGCTGTTGGTGACGCAGCAGCAGTTGCAGTCTTGACGGCCGTGTCGGCAGTGGCAGCGGCAGCCTGTGCAGCGTGTGCAGCCTGCGTGACGGCAGCAGCAGCCGAGGCGTGCAGGCAGGCGGTAGCTGTCGGTGGTGGTGGTTGTGCCGTGGCAGCAGGCGGCTGCTTGACGTTGCGTCGCTTGCTGGGCATGTCGCTGTGCTGCTCAGTTGGTCGGTCGGTTGGTCGGTTGGCGGCAAAGTGCGATGCTCGACGCGTGCCACGACGACGCGATGCGATGGCCAGACCACAAGCAGTTGAACGTGACCCGCAAGTCAACCAAAGGACAACACAATGTATTCATCAAACAAGACCAGCTAGACAGTCGGCAGATTGGATCTGGCAGCCATGTCGTTGTAGCGAGCCTCTGCCAGATTGCGCACACGCTCAGCCATGACAGGACCCATAGCATCAACCAGCTCTCCAAACGCAGATCCTGGCCGCGACAGCAGCACATGCGGCACATCAAACTCAATGACGTTGCCTGCGTCCATGAACAGCATGCGGTCAAACGCAGCAATGGACACGAGGCGATGGGCGATGCTGAGCACGGTCGTGTGCTTGAACACCGTCTGCATCAGGTGCTGGATGCGTCGGTCCGTCTCGGGATCGAGCAGCGCCATTGCCTCGTCCATGACCAGCACACGTGCACGGGCAAGCACCGCACGCGCCAGACACATCAGCTGCCGCTGGCCCATGGACATGTTGGTGCCATTCTCTGAGATGGGGGTCTTGAGCTGGTTGCGCTTGCTCGCAATCAGATCCTTGATGCCGACAATGTCAAGCGCCTGCCACAACTCGGCATCAGTAAACGGCTTGTCGGCGACCATGTCGAGGTTGGACCGGATCGTGCCCTGGAACAGCATTGGGTCTTGGGGATGATGTGGAGACCCGTGCGCAGTGTCTTGAGACCCAGCTGCGAAATGTCGCGGTCATCAATGACAATGGAGCCAGACGCAGGCTCGACCAGCCGGAAGAGTGCAGATACAAGAGTGGACTTGCCTGACCCAGACCGGCCGACAATGCCAACCTTTTCCGCAGGGAGGATGGAGAGGGACAGATCGCGGATGACCATTGGGCGGCCTTTGTACGAGATGCAGAGTTGGTGATGGTGATGGCACCGCGCGTTGGCCAGACATCCAGTGCACTGGACGGGTCAGATGGCTGGTGGCGCGGTGCTTCCCTGGGCAGATCCTGTGCATAAAAGTCAAGCCGCTCGACCGAATCAAACTGCACGGTATGCAACACCGCAGAGTCCAGTGAGTCCCATGGTCGCCAGCTGCTGCACCTGGAGGCACAAGTGATGGACGGCCACTTACAGCACTCTCGAGAGCAGCCATCTTGAGCACAAAGTAGTTGAGGTATTCGCTGGACGTGATGGCACTTGACAGCGCCAGAGCAATCTTGGAGCCATCGAGCCACCGAGTCAGCATCCGCATCCGCATCCGCATATCGCCTAGTCAGCAGCACATACCGTGCGGCGGTCCTCCTCGGCAAACGAGTCAACAAACGCTGTATCCGCAGTCGTGGCACGGGGCTGAGATGCCGCCTGGATTTATCATGCCTCAGTCTGCGTGCTGTGGGTCGAGCCACAAGCTCGCCGGCTCCTGCATTGGCACCTGCGCCTTGCCCGAGTCCAACAACAGTCTTGTGCCGCCGTGCCATGGTCTTTTCAACACGCGTCATCTTGGCGACAATCGATGGACCAGCAGCCAAGAAATCCGCATCGCGGCCATCAGCAGCAATGACTGAATCCGTGTCAGAGGCAGACCCCGAGACGTCCGAGTCCGTGTCAGAGTCCGAGTCCGAGTCCTGTGCCCAAAGCCCGCCGCTCTCATCATGGTGGTAGTCCTGCATCAACTGCGACAGCTTCGAGTCCTCGTTTGCAACCAGCGTCTCGTATGCACCCGTCTCGACAATCTTGCCGTCCTCAACCACAACAACAAGGTCAAATGACGGTAGGAGGAACAGCCGATGCGTGGACACAATGACCGTCTTGTCCTTGAGCGCACCACAGATGGCGTCTTCAAACACGCGCATCCCCGTGTGTGCGTCCAGGTGCGACAGAGGGTCGTCAAACACGTGGATGTCTGCATCGCTGGCAATGGCACGCGCGATCGCAATGCGAGCCTTCTGTCCGCCCGAGAGGTTGACGCCTTTTTGCCAATGTGCGTCTGGACTCCGTGCGGCAGTCTTGCAAGGTCGGGCTCCAGCGCAGTGGCTTGGATCGCCTCGCGCAGCCGCTGTCGTCGGTCCTTGAGTCCCATGGTGATGTTGTCTCGGATGGTGCCTGACATGATCCATGCCTCCTGGCCCGAGTACGAGACCGACCCGTACACAATGGCCTGGCCGGCTGTTTTGCACATATCGCCTACAATGGCGGCAACGAGCGACGACTTGCCTGACGCAACTGGTCCAACAATGGCGACGCGGCTGCCGCGCGGGATCTCGAGACAGAGGTTCGAAAAGGAGAACGGCTGGTTGAGGCCAAACCGTGTCAACTGGCCGCGCTGCAGCCTCACAAGCCGGCGCTTGGCTTTCTTGATATTGAAGCGTGTCGGTGCACGCAGGCGTTCCCATGTAAACGACGCATGGAACAGCTTGACGGCAAGGTCCTTGGTCTGGGTCACGCTGGCCGTTGGCAGCGCTGCCATCTTGGTGTCAATGACGGTGTCGCGCGAGGCAAACAAGGCAGCTGTCTTGACATCTGTCTCGGCGGCCATTGCGGTGGCGAGCCCGCGTTGACCAGGACTCGTGCCCGCCTTGAAGACAACGGGCTTGGCACTAACAACCGCCTCCGGGGCAGCCAGGAACACGTCAATGCGCTTGTACGACGTCGAGCTCTCGGTTGTGTAGTAGATGAGCGTCGGGATATGGCCGAGCGGGTGTCCAATAAACACAAAGATGGTCAGGGCGGTAAAGATGATCTCGGCTTCCATCAGGCCGCCTGACGAGGCGTAGTAGATGAACGCGAGGACAAGAGACATGGATTGCTGGAAAACGGCGCAGAGGTACACGAAGCCAATGAGGATGTCGGTCGAGAGGAGGTAGTGCAGCTGCTTCTCGCGGATCTTGGCAATCTCTTCGTAAAAGACTTCCTCGAGAGCCTCGTACTTGATCATCTTGTTGCCTGTGTGTGAAGTCGGCCATTGGATGGAACGTGTCAATACAGCAGCCACGCACACCGACAGACAGGCAACGAAGCGGCGGCGCAGTCCACTCACCGTAGAGGTACTCGCGGAGTTTCCTGATGCGGTCATCCTTGGACGTCATGTACTGCGCCTTGCTCTTGGCAGCGCGCGGCATGAGCCAGAACTGCACCAGCCCAAAGAACAGCAGCGACATGGCGGCAATCCACATGGCGTCGCCCAGCAGCTGGTAAAAGTAGTACAGGCCAAGCGCAATCTCGAGCGGCGCTGCCCACAGCTCGTTGAGCGTACTAAGGAACGTGACGACAGCATCCACGTCGTGGGAAATGAGCGAGTTGATCATGCCCGACGAGAATGTCTGGCGCGACCGCGACGAAAGACGGAGAGACTTGGCATACACGGCGTCGGCGACAGCCGCTTTGATCGACAGCTTGAGGTCGAGGACGACGGCCGAGTTGGCGTACATGGACAGCGTGCGCATGAGCTGCAGACCGAGCAGCATCGCCGCGAGCACATAGCCATTGATCACAACCGGCTTGATGTCGCCCACAAAGCCGCCACCCGCGCGACGGAAGAGATGGTGCTCGACTGTGCCGTTGAGTGGCGCGCCAGACTGCGAGCTGTCGCCCGAATGACCCTTGGCAGCGCCGTTCTTGGCTCTGTCTTTTGCATGCTTGAGGAAATACAGCACCTGTGTGTCCACGAGCGAGTCAGATCTGTGCACATCAGCCAGACAAGGGCACGCCATCGCCGTACCTGCGGCACCATGAACGGGATAAGAAAGAACAGCGTGACCTGCAGGGCTCTCAGCAGCAGATTGATTGTGCTGTCCACCGTGCCGTCAGTATCGTTTCCACACAAAGCACACTCGAGACTCCATGCCGCCTTACAATGGCTTCCAGAACGCCTTGAGCAGCGCGCCGAGCAGACTCGGCCGCGAAATGGACCGCACACCCGAGGCAGCGGCCTCGCCCTCGTCTTCGGACGCATCGCCGTCGGCAACACCGAGCCGGCGCCTGTCGTTGACAAACGCATGCATGCGGGCATGGAAGCTGTCCAGCGCGCGGGCCTTGGCCGTCGCCTTGTCGCTGTCGTCCAGCTCGGGCAGATCCTGTGCATGCATCCACAGCCAGTCAGCCAGCCAGCCATCGATAAGCAGGCTGTGCTGCCGAGATGTGACGGCCGACACACACACACACACACAGCATACAGATGGCAAGCACGACGTACGTATTCAGACAGCGGCTGCCGTGCACCGCGGGACATGAGCGGCCCCAGCCAGCTGAACGTCACAAACGACAGAAGCGAGCGGCGGATCGGCCCGAGACTGTTGATTGCACGTAGCTGGGCGACACTGGCTATGCTGCCGTTGCGTGCACGTTGAGGCAGTGGCTGACTGTCGGGCAGCTCGCCGCCAGTCCCGGCGTTGGTTGTGTTGGTGTTGGTGGTCGTCGTCGTCGTCGTGGAAGGTGCTGGCGCAGCATCAAAGGCGACAGACGGCCGCTGAGTGCTTGGGCCGGGGCGTCGGGAGGAGCAGTCGGCTGCAGCGTCTCGACCGAAGTGTACGACGCAGACTGCGATGCAGCAAGCGACGGCGGCACGAGAGTCTGTGGCCTGCGACATTGCCTTGCTGCCCATGTCGGACGAGGGCAACGACGCTGCGTTTGTGGTTGTGGATCGCCTGACAAAGCTTGTCAAGTGCGTGCCGACGCGACGCGATGCGACTGCCGAGGATCTTGCCGCGCTGTTCCTCAACCGATGGGTGCTTGCTGGCCACGGCCTGCCGTCGTCTATCGTCTCGGACCGCGACGCTCCCTTCCTGTCTGCCTTCTGGACGGCGCTCTGTGCTGCACTGGACATTGAGCAGGTCATGGCAACGGCCCGCCACCAGGAGACCGACGGCCAGTCCAAACGCACCATCCGCACACTCAAAGACCTGCTGTCCAAGTACGCCAACCACCGCGGCAGCAACTGGGAGCACATGCTCGATGCGGCTGTCCATGCCCTCAACTCTGCTCCAAGCGCATCGTCTGGCTATGCTCCGTACTTCCTCGCCTTTGGTCTCGAGCCTCGCACGCTGCCACACGAGCCTGCAGCATCATCGCCGCCTGCTGTCCGCGACCTGCTCGCCGCCATTGACAAGGCTCGCGTGGACGCCACAACCAACCTGGCCAAGGCTCAAGTACGACAGAAGCGCAACGCCGATCGCCACCGCCGTGATGCTCCTGCCTACGCGTCGGCGACATGGTCATGCTGCAAGCCGCCGGCATTGTGTGGCCCACCGACACGCATCGCCCCAATGCGTTCCTGCCCAACTGGCTGGGTCCATTCCCGATCACAGAGGTCAATGCCGCACTGGATGGTCTCAACTGCAAGCTGGCTCTGCATCCAACCATGCATCGTCTGCATCCGTGGTCCACGTTCGTCTGCTGAAGCCGTACCGCGATCCGGCCGCTGCTTTCCCAGGCCGGCCACTGCCTGCTCAGTCGCCTGCAGTCGCCTTTGCTGATGATCCTGCAGCAGCTGAGTGGGAGATTGACGCGATTGTTGGACATAAGGTCGCTCGCAACGGCCATCGTTCGTTTGTGGTCTCGTACCTCGGTTACGGCCCGCAACACAACGAGTACCACTCAGAGGCCGAGTTGCGCGAGACTGCACCTGATCTGCTGGACCAGTGCCTGTCTGCTTATTGGACACCTGCCTAACCGCACCTCAACCGACTCGCCGCGTGCCTGCTCCAGTGGATCACAACGCTTCTGTTCCCCTGCGTCGTAGCAATCGTATTGCAGGCGTTCAGTTTGGCAATGCTCATGCTGCCTCTCTCTCTCTTGTACCGAAGAACAGTTACACTGGGATCTCTCGTCAAGGGGGGCTGTAAGGAGTGGCACTAAACATCGATCGTCTGAATCTCACATGCTCAAGTGGCGTGCGAAGCAGGATTCATTGAGAGAAACAGCAGCGGCAGAAGTCGGCTCGCCAGAGTCCATCAACCAGTCAAGGTTGACATGCCAAAGTCAATCAGCCAATGCTTTCCATCCTCATCAACCAGCACATTCTCTGGCCGGTAGTCCCCGTGCTCAATGCCATACTGTGCAAGCTTGGCCTTGAACTCCTCAACAATCTCATCTGGAAGGGGATCGGTTGCTTTTCCAGGGATCTTGGTAGTTGCAATCACAAACATGCGATTGCACTCGCCATAAAAGTGCAGTTTGGGGATGCAGACACCTTGCAGGGGAGACAAGCGGTGGTAAGCCTTGATCTCGTTTTTGACCATCTCATACCCGTCCTCGTTGTTGTCCATGTCACAACATTTCAGAGCGAGTGCTTGTCCAGAGCTGGTGCAGTACTCGAAAACTTCACCAGAAGCCCCATTGCCCAGAACAGTGGTGTGCATGCTCAGGTCGAAACCGCTTGGAAGTGCATATGGACCACCGTCGCTGCTAGACGCTTGAGCAACATCCTGCGGAAGCTCGCCTGCCGTTGGCGAGATGCCTGATGAGTGGCCCACCTCTACCAGACTGATGAAGTAGAACATCGCGCGAAACAGCGTCGGGTTGTTGCTAGTAACTGAGATGGCGGGCGACACGAGAAGCTGTGTCGGCGCATAGGGATCATTGGGTCGATGGAAGAACCAGAACACCTCGCCGTTGGTAAGCATCCCGTACTTGAGCCCGTTGTGCGCCAAGTAGCCGTAGACTTGCACGATGGAGTTCACAATGCTTGTTTCCTTGCGGCTGGGTACTGGGTCTTCCTTTCGCCACCATCCCCCGATGCTCTCGTTGTCAGATGGAGTGGGAAAATCCCACACAGTCTTGACCTCGAGGAATGACATAAGAGTGCCGCCACTATGGAGGACGTGATCTGGCCGACCCTTCATCCGGCCATCAATACGGCTGACGTCCGAGAAGTCCAGTGGCGAACGGCAGTGGCTCAGCAGGGTGCTTAGCTTGTAGAGAATGTAGGTATCAATGACCGTCTCAAGGGACCTTTCAGAGTCGACGGCTTTGCAGAACTGAAAGACGGGAGGCTCAATGAGGGACGTGTCCGTGAGACTGAACGACTGAGCCGCTTCGATAAAGCCGGGCCAGTCTGCGAGGATCTCGGGGTTCTTCCCATGTGGCCTTGGCGTCGAGCCTGTGGTCTTTGATCGCTTGTTGGTGATCACATCAGAGAACACGGCAGCCGGCGGTTTGTATTCCAGGTACTCGTCCGGTGTGATTGATTGTCTGGCGTTCGACTTGGCTGGCTTTTACAATGATCGGACGGTCGCTTGTTCCCATCCCGGGAGGAAGTGAGGCGAGAGGAGCACTGCTGGGCAGGGCTTTGGCTCTCAAGTCGGCATGGAGCCTGATATCGCTGATACCGACGGCATCGAGTTCTGAAGAGTACCACTGCTTGACTGCCTTGATGAAGTCGGAGACAGACTGACAGTCGGCGATTGGGACACTCTCGTTCGAGCGGCCAAACTTGACCCACAGCTCGTTTGGTGATGCCATTGCTGCAGACAGAGTGGTTTGTCAAAGAGTCGAGAGTGGGAGGCGGCATGAGCGGGAGAAGAGAGCGCTTACTTGAAGAGCAAGAGACGGGTTGGCTGTTGATGCTGTTGGCAGGCGGAGCTTGCGTCTGTGTATGTGACGATGGAGTCGGCGTGTCTTGCGTGATGTGCACAAGTGGGAACAGATGGTCGCATCACGTGACTATGGACCAATCAGCAGACGCGCATCAACGGCGGCTAGCCACCACAAACACATCTGGACGCGGCGGAAAGCGATGACGTGGCCAAACACGCACTTGGCCAGAGAGTCACCAACACAACAAGCATGTCATCGCTGTATGTGCATCCAGACTGGCGCACAACGAATGCATGGTCGCCAGCATACACGCTGGGCATTGGCATTGTCGGATCGCTGTAGCTGCCGTTCTACATTGGCACGACCATGATCTACGCCAGACGCTCCACATACTACTCTGTTGAGATCACATCAGTGCGGCTCACGCTCATCGCAACCGGCGGTGGTCTCATTGTGCTCGTGTCTCAGATCTACTGTAAGCAGCGGTTGTGTGTTGCGCAGCGTGGTTGTGCAATGGCCAAGAGAGAGAGAGAGAGAGAGAGAGACTGACATGCAGGCGGAAAGACACCGCGAGCAAGTACGTGCTCTGTGGCGTGGACCTGTGGGCATTCAGCATCGGCTTCACCATCCTGCTGCTCGCTCTGCGCGCCAAGATCGCCCGGCTGACCAAAGCAGCAGACGAGGAGGGTCTCACGGAAGCGTTCCGTCGCAATATGCGCAGCACTCGCCCCAGCAATGCCGTCAGTCAAGCACCAGGTGGCGGCGACAACCAGAAAGAGTCGGACAAGAAGGAGGTCGACTCGGCTGGGTTCTATGACCCCAACGGCGAGGACTACAGGGACGCTGGCATGGAAAAGGGACTGAGTGGCACAGCCATGCAGCTGCGAATCCGTCTCGATCTCTACGACAAGGTCCTCGCGTCTGTGATCATCCTCAGTCTGGCCATGATCACAGCCATCACGCTCAGCATCACGTACTTTTTGAGCGTGACGAGCGTGCTGCCGGTGGCAGATGTGAATGGATGCCGCGACGGATGGGAGTATGTGCCGCTGTGGGTGCTCGTTGGGTCCTTCATTATTGTGTTCATGTCAAGAAGATACGCGATCGAGTTGGACCAGCTGCCAGCCAGCTCCGTCCCATCGCGAGTGAAAGCCAGACCCGTGACATGGCCAGTGTCGGTGACGCTCGGATCGCTGGGTCTGAACCGTGCAACAGCCCTGGTCACAAACCGCCGATCAAACAGCACAGCGTCTGGATGATCGCCCGCAACAGCAATGTGCGCAGGAAACGCCTGGCTCATGGTGACGCAGTTGAGCGACTGTCCAAATCGGATAAACGGCATGCATGATCCGTCGCGAGTGCATTCATGCCGCTGACGCAGGTCGTACTGATGCACGGTGCCGTCTTCGGAGCATGCCCATAGCAGATACGGGTTGCCTGGCTCAAGTGCGAGTCGTTTGGCACGATCGGTGAAGCAGGTGAATGTTGAGCGGGGCTTGGGGCTGGCAGATCCGAGAGACCAGTGCACGTCAAAGATGCGGACACGGCCGTCACCTGCTGCTGAAGCGACGACCGAGTTGGCGGTCGACGGCATGAGCATGGCCGAGAAGATGTTGGCGCTGTGGCCGGTGGGGAACCTGGACACGAGCCTGGACGGGCAGCCGGTGGTCTGTGGCGGGAGAGTGCTGTCGCGGGCTGCTCGACGCAAGGGTCTTGACGGTGACGCACCATGGGGCGAGTGTGTCGATGGCGGCGGGTTGAAGGCAGGGTTGCTGCTGCCAGGGACGTAGCGCCAGATGGCGAAGTGCAGGCCTGTCAGAGCCAGCCAGCCAGCCAGCCAGCAGGTTGCCGTCCTCGGACCAGGCGAGCGAGTTGATCGCAGCCGGTGTGGGCGGGCAGCACCTGCGAGAGCGTCATGGCGGCGAGCATGGCAAGCGAGTCGGCCACAGCCCGCTGGAAGACTGCAGGCACAGACGACGATGGAGGAGCCGCCTGGCGAGCAGCAGGCAGGGCGTGGATGCTGCTGTGTGTGGTTGCTTTCTGCGCATGCGTGCTGCCGAGTGTGCTCATGCTGCTGCGGCTGCTTGTGTTGTTGTTGTTGGTTGTTGTCGCTGTGATCTTGGCAAGATCAGTCGCGTTGGCTGCAGCAGGCACGCGTGCGAGTGCACCGCGGTCGTTGTGGCACGGCTGGCAGGCAGCGCAGCAGACTGAGCAGCAGCAGCCATGGCAAGCACCTGCCGCACATTTACATGCAGCCGCGTGTGTGCCATGAACTGCCCGCACTCGGCCCATCCATCGCCATCTGCTCCTGCGTCGTCAGCCAGATACACAGGCATTGTCCCATCCACCACAAGCAGCACACCGTGGAATGCCCGTCGCACAGACCCAGCCATCACCAGCACATCGCCGCTCTGCAGCAGCAGTCCCACGGCACCTCGTCGCCATCTCGCATCCAAACAGCAGCACACAGCCCAGCCCCACAGAGAAACTGACGAGCGTGCTGTCCATGTCGATCTCGCTGCGGTCCTGGTGCGCCATGAGAGAGTCGCCAGGATGGCACAGGCTGGCATGCCTGCCTCTGGTCGCCATCGGTCGGCTGTGCATCCAGTGAGCAGTGCGAGAAAGGCCATCACGGCATGTGCCATGGATGCAGTGAGGGACGGAAAGGGCAGTCGGCGGTCCAAGGAACACGACTTGGCCGTCCAGATGCACTGGCATCCAAGTGCGATCCATTGCAGACGCAGCATGGCAGCTGTTGCTGCCACTGGCTCAGTGATCTCATGGCGAATGTTGGCTGATCTGTGAGCAGGGCTGTGTTGCTGCTGTCGCTCTTGCCGTGCTAGCCATGTGCGTCATCGTTGCTGTATGGCTGTGTATCTGTGCTGGCGGGCTGTGTGACACTGCAGCATGCATGGCAGTGTGCGGCTCGTCAAGGCAGCAAGTGCACCAGCATCACCATCAGAAACGCTGCACAACGCTTGCTTGTCGCACATCTCGGCATCGTATCACAGATCAGCCACAATGAGCCAAGTGATGCCAGCGAGCAACAACGCAAGCAACAAACGGAAGCGCAGCAGCAGCAGCGACGCAGTGGACAGCCAGACGCTGCACGACACTGTGGCTGCTGTCAACGATGCTCTTGTGGCTGCTGGTCGCACAGACCTCGTGCCTCGCTTGCTGCTCTTGTGCGTCTCCTGCCACTGCACCTGCACCAACAGACCCTGGTCGAGCAGCCGCAGCAACTGCCACAGCCGTGCCCTGTGACTGCCGCCGTCACAGCCAGCCCGCCAAGCAGCCGCTACACCGAGGCTGCCCGGCTGCAGGCTGGCCGTGCCGTCAAGGCAACCGACTGGTGGACGCTGTATCCGCACGAGCTGAAAGCCAAGATCCTGCGGCATGCTGGCCCGCTCACGCAGCTGCTGTGCGGCCATCTCGATGCTGCCAAGATGGACGACGATGCCAAACGAGCGCTGTGGGTCGATGCGTTCAAGATGGACTGGCAGGGCGACCTTGCTCTGCTTCCGGACGCCGATCTGCTCCCCAAGGACTTTGCGCACGTCAGCAGCCGCAGCATGTACCATCGGCTGTGGGCACGCTTTCCCTACCACAACCTGCCAAGACTCTTCAGCAAATCCTACATCGAGATCCGCCATGGGATGTGCACGATCCCCATCCGGCACATGTGGCTCGACAGTCTCCCTCTCATGCCGCACGACGACTTCGCCATGGTTGCCGTCAAAGGCGATCACGCGGCGTTCCTCGAGTTCATGCTGGACAACAATCTCATCCCACTGGAGGCGGTTGAGACAATCGGCTTCACTGGTTCGACAAGCCGCATTGACGATGCTGCATGGCAAGGGTCGCTCAACGTCATCAAGATGCTGTCGGCCAGAGACGCGAGTGCGACATCAAAGGCCATCGACAATGGAGCGGAGTTTGGCCATTTGGACACGGTCAAGTGGCTGCATGCCAACCGCACTGAAGGATGCACGACTTGGGCGATGGATTGGGCAGCAGGTGGGGACATCTGGATGTCTTGCAATGGCTGCACGAGCATCGAACAGAGGGATGCACGACTCGGGCGATCAATTACGCAGCAAAGAAAGGGCATTTGGAGGTGGTACAGTGGCTGCTTGCCAACCGCACAGAGGGCTTCACGTACAAGGCCATTGCATACGCTGCCGACGACGATATTGCTCGGCTTCTCGCGCGATCGCTGACAGCAGAGCAGCGTGCTGCCATGGTTCGCGATGCTGAAGACAACGACGATCTGGACTTTGCGCTTCGTCTCGACGATCTGATGAACGAGCCTATTGAATGAACGGGCTGGCTTGTGTTTGATCTCTGATGTCCATACTTGGGAGGCTTGGCTGCCTTTGTGATCGTCTATGTGCAGCCAGCCATAAACGCGACCAGCAACACGATCCTTGCTACAGCCATCATCCACTTCATGGCCGAAGAGACAGGGTTATCAACCATCTGATTCAACTCCCCTGTCCCGACATTCGCCTTCTCTTAAGGCCGCTTCTGCTTTGCTTCTGCCAGATCATGCTCACTACGACATGCCTTCAATCCTGGCAGTCTGCCCACACATTGTCCTTCTTGCTGCCACCCAACACCGCCGTGTGCATTTCAACTCGGCGCATCTGTCATCACGACCGCTTGCCGTCAGTGGATGTCCTGACTCACTCAACGCTGTATGTGAGAAGGACGGTCAGGCGGATCGTATGCTCACCAAAATGGGCGAGTTGGCCCGTGTGCCGACTATGGCCCGTGCACTGCATGATTCTTGCGGCGCAAGCGGCGTGCCGTGTTGCCGTTGACCTGCGGCCCACCTTGAGAACCGGTGGCTGCCACTGATCTCATGCTGCGTGTGTTGCCGATACGCTTTGGACCACCCTGCCTCGACCACTCTCCACACTGTTGCCCGCGTTTCGGCGTACCGTTGTGCTCCAGAAGCAACCCACTGGCCGTGGATATCGCTTGCGATGTTCTTGGCATCGGCATGGATCTGCTCATGACCGCCGCCTCACCGTCCTCCACATCGTCGTTCTCAAGCCGGCTGGCGGGTGCGTCTGTCTCGCCTGCACCGACTGCGACGACAACGGCAAGAAAGGCAAGTGTTGGCGATGCTATTCGGACGTGTTCCGAAATGGACATGTCGTGATGGTGATGCGAAGCACTGGTCGGCTCGGCTTTCTTTCGTCCGCGTCCTCAGTCGACCGGCCAAACGAGCTCCTGATGGCCGGCCGACTTCCTTGGCCGTGGGTCCTCTCCATCCACTGGCTTCGTGCCAATCCATTGTGTTGGTTGGGCGACCTTTTCTGGCTTGGAAAGGGGCTGGTGGTTGTTTCCGCATCACTCGCCAACAGAGCCACTTTTCGCTGGATATCTATTGACACGGACAGAACGACACGATGACCACCAAAGGTACGTTGCGTGCGTGAGTGCGCATGCGATGTGCTGGGGGCGGCGGGCAGTGGTCGGACGGTGGCGGGCGGCGGGCGATAGGTCCGCGTTCGTGGCGGGTGGACGGGAAGGCTATTGCGATCAGAGCTGCTGGCGCTGTGAGCTGCCGCATTGCTGGCGTGCCTGGTTTGTTCTGGTGCCTCGCATGGGAACAAATACAGCGTCTGGCAGCGGAGAGCAGCCATGCAGGCCGGCCATGTCGATAAGGCTGATCAAAGACACTGCTACGCACGCCACCGCCTACCATGTCCACTGCCGTACCCACCGCCGTCTGCCTCTGCTGGCGTGTCTTTCCTGCCACCGCCTGGCTTGCTTTCGTCGCGTCCGCTTCTGGCGCTGCATCGCACTGCCAAAATCGACGCAAGCGGACTGGCACTGATCTGTCCTGTCCTGATCTGATCTGGTCAATTCTGCTCTACTCCCTCGCCCTCGCACTCGCCCTCGCCCAACGACCGATCGCAACAACACGACCAACGGCACAGAACCCAAGCTCTCATGGAAGGAGCAGATGGCCCAGGCCACGGGCGGCAACAAGTTTGAAAAGAGCCAGGCGCTCGAGAGCATGAAGCGCAACTTTATCGGCTGGTAGGTCCACTCGCTCCTCTCCCCCCGCCATTGCCTTTAGCCCATCCTGTGCCCTCCATCCCTGTTCTCGTCCGTGATCACTTGTATCCCTCGATGGAGGTGTTTGGTCCTGCCCGCCGGCCTGCCAGGGAGTCCATTCTGGGCACGTGCGCCTGCACACACTCGTTGCGTGGAGGCATCCCGCGGTGGCGGTGGTGGGTGCAGATGGCGATAAGGGCCAGTGCATCCACGATCCGGCCGCATAAACAAACAGCCTTGTGGCCAAGAAGCGCTCTGAGCGTGTGTCGACCAAACACTGACCATACACACCACATGCACACGGTCAACGGCATGACAGGACGGCCATCACGCTGCCGCTGGTCGCCTACTCGCTCACGATCCAAACCCGGCTCAAGAAGTTTGACCGCGGCTCGGCCGACACCTGGTACCTGTACGCCGCCTCTGCGTTTTTCCTCGGCGCCGCCTTTGCCTGGCTCGCTCGCCTCACCGCGCGGTCAAACGAGAAAAAGTCCATCACGTCCGCGCTCCTCCTCGTCGACATGGTGCCCATCGCGACCTACCTCATGCAAGCCTTCCGCCTGACCCCAGCACTGCGTGACAGCAACGGCTACCCAGTCGATACCGCGCGGTACCTCGAGTGGATCTCCACGTGCCCCGTGCTTATCCTGCTGATTGGCGAGGTCACAAAGAGCCCCACCGTTTGTCGCCGCACCGTGTTGGCCGACTACATCATGCTCGTCACTGGTTTCCTTGCGTCAGTCACGCGCGAGCCGTTCTCGTCGCTCTTTGGCACCGTGTCGTGTGCGTGCTTCTTTACCGTCATTTCGGGACTGTGGGAGATGTTCACCGGCGCTATCGAGGGTCTGACTGCGAGCAAGCTGGACAAGATCACCCTTCAGGCTGCGCGCACGGCCAGTATCTACGCGTGGAGCTTCTGTACGTGTTTGTCTTGGCCGGCATGGACTGCCTGGGTTCATGGTCACGTGTGATGCGTGTGCACCCAACTGATCCCCCTTCCTGCTGGATACACGACCACGCGCACTGACTGCGTGCGATCCCTCGGCCACACAGTCCCGATTGTCTGGTACTCGGTCAAGTACAAGTTGGTGTCCTTCGGAACGGGCGAGATTGGATACTGTCTGGCGGACATTGTGGCCAAGGTGTTCCTCACGCTCGTGCTCGTCAACTCGACGGTCGAGCAGGTGCAGAACGAGCGCGTGGATGCGCTGTCGGATATCGCCAACGCCCTTGAGCAGGAGCTCAGCAGCACGGACAAGCTTCTGCAGCGCATGATGCCCGCCGAGTAAGTACACTCCCGCTTCATCGCGCGCACGGTTTGTGATCATCGTCGGTTGGCTGACAACATTCTGCAGGGTCATTGACCAGATCAAGAGCGGTCGCGCGACCGAGGCACAAGAGTACGAGAGCGTCACGGTGTTCTTTAGTGATATCACCAACTTTACTGTGCTCTCCAGCCAGACTTCGGTATGTCTCTGATGCACGGCTGCTTGGTTGGTTGGGGTGCTGTTCACTAACCCACAGGCGATATGACGACTGCACTACCAACCACACGCTCATCCAACGGACACACCAACCCCACAGACCAAGGACATGCTCGCGACCCTCAATGCGCTCTGGATCGAGTACGACGCCATCGCCAAGCGCTGGGGCGTCTACAAGGTGGAAACCATCGGCGACGCGTACCTCGGTGTTGTCGGCTGCCCCGAACGTGTGCCCGACCACGCTTCGCGCGCCATCAATTTCGCCATTGACATCATGGCCATGATCCGCAACTTCCGCACCGCCATGGGCTCCCCGATCCAGATCCGCATTGGTCTCAACACCGGCCCGATCACGGCAGGCGTGCTCGGCGAGCTCAACCCGCACTGGTGCATTGTCGGCGATACCGTCAACACGGCCAGCCGCATGGAGAGCACGTCCAAGGCGATGATGATCCACATCAGCGAGAGCACGTACGAGGCCGGCAAGAAGTATTCGCCTGGCGTGTTTGATGTCTCTGACCCGGACGTCATGCAGGTCAAGGTGGGTTCAGCAGTGTGCTGGTGGTGCGCTGCGCATTCAAATGCTGTTACTGACTCGGCATGCTGTGTGCGCAGGGCAAGGGATCCATGGTCACCTACTGGGTGCACGGCCGCAAGTAAACCGTTTGCGCAGTGTCTTGATGGTCGCTGCTCTCTCACGCCGACACGCACTCCTGGCCTCCCCGTCCCTCAATCTTTCTCTTCTTTTCGTGCCTGCTTGCTTGTTTTCTTTGTGGTTCTCTGTCCTTGTGCCTCGCCTGGCGGGCTGCTCGCCTGTGCGACTTGTTCTTCCTGTGCTCACATGAATGAATCCTTTGCTGAGCCACCGCACCACGCCACGCGTCACGTCGCTCCTCCAATCTCAGCCAACGCAAGCAGCCTTTCCCCCAAACAGACACAAGCCCACAAGCCAACGCTGCCGACCATGCTTCTGCTGCCCAACCTTACCAGTACGCAGGTGCTGCTGAAGCAGGACCCCGGCTCCGACTTTGTGTCGGCGAGCCACATGGCCGTCGTGCAGGTGCCGTTTGCCATCCCCGACCCGCTCCCGCCGGGCAGCCTGGCCCTGCGCACGCTGTTTCTGTCCGTGGACCCCTACATGCGTGCCCGCATGAACGTCACCGTCGAGTCGTACCTGCCGCCGTTTGTGCTGGGCCAGCCCATGAGCGGCGGCATCATTGCGCAGGTCGTGGCCGGCACCCGCGGCGATATCGGCCCGGGCGACGTCGTCTCGGTTGTGGCCGGCTTCGAGTCGATGATGGTGATTGGTGCGAGGACGCATGCCCAAAAGATTGACGATGCCGCCTCGAGCGCCGTGCCGCTGTCGTACTATCTGGGTATCGCCGGCATGCCCGGCGCGACGGCGTACCACGGCCTCGTGGACATCTGCAAGCCCAAGGCAGGCGAGACGGTGTTTGTGTCGGGAGCAGCGGGTGCCGTCGGGCTCGTCGTTGGCCAGATCGCCAAGCTCCTCGGCTGCCGCGTGATTGGGTCGGCCGGCTCCGACGACAAGGTGTCGCTGCTCAAGTCGCCCGAGTTTGGCTTTGACGCCGCGTTCAACTACAAGACCGTGCCGTCGGTCGCGGAAGCGCTGGCTGCCGCTGCTCCCAATGGCATCGACTGCTACTTTGACAACGTCGGCGGCGAGCACCTTGATGCGGCCCTCTCGCTCATGAACATCAAGGGCCGTGTCGCGGCCTGCGGCATGATCTCGTCGTACAACGGCGAGACCGCATACACGTACAACAGCCTCGGCCGCATCTTTGCTCGCCAGATCAGCATCCAGGGATTCCTCATCAGCGAGTGGCTCGCGAACCGCGAGTGGATGCGGGAGTTTACAAAGGCAGTCGGCACTTGGATTGCCGAAGGCAAGCTGTCGTACCGCGAGCATGTTGTCGAGGGCATCGAGAACACGCCTGACGCGTTTGTCGGGCTGTTCAAGGGCGAGAACACGGGCAAAGTGATCATCAAGGTCAACGACTATACTCCGACCCCTGCTCTCTGATCTCATTCGTCATGCTGCCTGTCTGGCATCTGCGTGCGAATGAAACACATCGTCCTGGCGGTGGGCGTCGTGTCCACTGTTGTCAGTGTATGGCGCAACAGGCATTCTTACACGAGACCATATCGCCAGCACAAACAGCCACAAGCGAGGCTCGGCTCGGGGTGAACAACGACTGAACTGTGCGATAGTTCTTGAAGCAGCCGCGTGTCTGCTCGTCCTTAGAAGCACCATGCATACAAAGCCCTGACGGTCTGCGTGTGCGAGAGCTGTGCTGCATGCTGCAATAATGCTCTGCTTGTGTTCCCAGACCTCAGATCTGGTGCACCACAAGCGACGCTTGTTGCAAGTCCGCTCAGCCCTCCGCTGCCAGCCCATCAGCCTCGAGTCTCTGCATCTGCTCCGCATTGTGTACTTTGCCCCATGTCCCACCAAGGACCGATCTGCACTTCAGAATCGCTGTGCACCATGGCATGGCATGTCATGTCGGTGCATGTCCCACATTCTCATGTGTTTCAATGGCACTTGTTGGACTCGGTCGCGTCTAGCGGGTCTTGCCCTCACAACCACAAAGCGAGCAAGCGGCTGTGACGATGCAGGCAGAGCGACAGACGACGCAGACGGCAGACAACGCAGCAGCCAGCGACGAGCATGTGCGCCGTCTGCAGAGCCAGCTGCAGAGCACAGCCGAGCAGCTGGCTGCCCTTGGCCGCACCGACATTGTGCTGGCTGTGGTCGAGCAGGTTGTTGGAGCAAGTGGCAGCCAAGCCGTCGAGCCAGGACAGCCAGCAGCAACGACTGCACAGCCCAGTATGCCTCGCTATGTGGTGCCGCCAGCCACCGGCGACCTTGCGTTCGGCAGCAGCCACTGGGACGCTGTATCCACACGAGCTGCAAGCCATGATCCTCAAGCACGCCGGCCCGCTCACCCTCTTCCTCAACCGTCTGCTCGACGACACGGCCACACTCGACGAAGTAATCAAGCTGGAGCTATGGATCGATGCGTTCAAGATGGACTGGCAGGGCGATCTGGCGCTGCTGCCTGACGCCGCTCTGCTCCCCGAGGACTTTTTGCACGTCAGCAGCCGCAGCATGTACCACCGGCTGTGGGCACGCTTCCCATTTTACGACATTCGTAACGACGGAAATGGCGACCGATACAGCGACATACGCAATGGGATGTGCGGGATCTCAATGCGGCACATGTGGCTTGAATGCCTTCCGCTCATGTCGCACGAAGATCTCGCTATGGTTGCTGTCAGAGACGATCATGCTGCGTTCCTCGAGTACATGCTGGACAAGAAGCTCGTCCCACTGGAGTCGACCAAGAATCTCGATCCCGCTGATTCAACAGGCCGAATTGAGCATGCTGCGTGTTATGGATCGCTTGACGTCATCAAGATGCTGTCGGCCAGAGGCGCGAGGACGAAACCAAATGCCATGGACAATGCGGCAGCGAACGGCCATTTGGACACGGTCAAGTGGCTGCATGAGCACCGGACGGAAGGATGCACAGAGTGGGCGATGGATGCAGCTGCTTTGAGTGGACAACTGCATGTCGTGCAATGGCTGCACGAGCATCGAACAGAGGGATGCAGCACTTGGGCAATAGACAGAGCTGCTAAGAATGGACATTTGGAGGTGGTGCAGTGGCTGCTCGTCAACCGCACCGAGGGTTTCACGTACAAGGCCATTACAAATGCCAAGAATGACGACATTGCGCGGCTTCTCGCGCGATCGCTGACAGTCCAGCAGCGCACTGCCATGGTTCGCGATGCTGAAGACGATGATGAGCCAGACTATGGTCGTCGTCTCGCTGATCTGCTTGGCGAGTCTGCTGAATGAACGGGTTGGCTTGTGTTTTATCTCTGATGTCCATACTTGAGAGGCTTGGCTGCCTGTGTGATCGTCTATGTGCGGCAAGCTGCAAACGCGACAGGAAACGCGATCCTTGCCACAGCCATCATCCACGTGATGGCCGAAGAGACAGGGTTATCAACCATCTGATTCAACTCCCCTGTCCCGACATTCGCCTTCGCTTTTGGCCGCTTCTGTTTTGCTTCTGTCAGATCATGCTCATTATGGCATGCCATGCCCTGGCAGTCTGTTATCCCTGGTCCCGCCAAACACCAGCCACTACATGTACGTACAACTACATGTATTTACAAACAAAGAGCGGAAACCAATCACGCGCCATCAGACGGAGCACTGGCAGGATTATTGCCCCACTGGCCACCGAGCGACGAGCCGATGGACTTGAAGACCGAGTTGAGGGTGGCGTCGTCAAACGGACACGCAATCTGCAGGTTCTCTTCCGAGATCATGGGCACGTAGCCGACCGTTTTGAGGAGGCCAATGACGGCCGTGGCGTCGTAGCGCACGCGCATGGTGCGCTTGGCTGTCGTGATGCCGCAGCCCTGGAGCAGCTCGGCAAAGACGGGGTCGGCCAGGACGCCGGTGGACTTGTCGGGCGAGAACACCAGCTTGAACGGGATCGTGACGTTGGTGGCCTTGCCGGCCGGCAGCGTGATGGCGGTCTTGGTGCCCGTGCCCATTAGCCGCGGTGCGACAGTGGCAGGAAAGTCAGGGGCAGCGCGGTTGCCGAGGCCGAGGAAGCTCGCCACGGAGCCCACTTCGCGGATGGACGCCATGTTGGGCACGAGGAACGCCTTGATGTTGAGCTCGTCAATCTTGATGGAGATGCGGCCGGGGTTGGTGACACGCAGCAGGATATTGAGGTCGGCCATGACTGCGACGGTGTTGATGTCGCCGCCAGTGGGGGTGTTGAGCTGGAACGAGGATGCGCCGCGCGATGGCGAGATGTTCGTGACTTGAACAGTAGGCGGTCTGCAAAACGCATGATGCATTGTAGTTGATGGTCAGCGATGATGGTGGTTGTGGTGATGGTGGTGGTGATGACGATAATGGCAAGAATCAAAGGAGAAATGTACCTTGGGATGAAGAGGAAGACAAGGAAGCCAGCAATGACAAGGACGATGAGGATCGCGACGAAGCATCCGGCACGGGCGAGCGGGTTCCGAGGCACGCATCCAAAGATGAAGCGCGACGGCTTGTCGTCGTCGTCGTCGGCCAGCAAATCGTCGGGCGAGAGGCGGGCCGTCGCGGCGTTGCCATACTTTCTGTCCATGGTGGAAGGTGCCACCTGCGACGGCAGTGCGCCGATGCGGGCAGGACGCACGCCGGCCGGGAAGTCTGAGAAGTGGATGTTGGAGGTGTCGGCCAGCGAGTCGATGGGCGACGGGGGCGGGCGGTGTCGAGACTGCTGCTGCTGCTGTGGCCATTGCTGTTGGTTGCGGTAGCCGCTGCTTGGGCCGGCATGCATGTGCTGCATTGGGCGGCTGGTCGCCTGCGGTGGCGAGCGCGTTTGGGCCATGGGCATGGACATGGGCAGCTGGCCAGACGGCGGCGATGCGTAGTACTGCTGCTGGTAGTTGGGGTTGTACTGCTGCTGCATCGGCTGCATCGGCTGGCGTTGCTGCGGGTAGAACGGCTGGCTGGCGTACTGCTGGCCGCCGTAGGGCGGCTGTCCGGACATGTTGCGAACGGGCGGGCAAGCGATGAAATGATCGGGCGGTCGCTGAGGGGATGGACGCAGAGCGAGGTGCTTGGCTGGCGTGGCTTATTGGCTGGTTGGCTGGTTGGCCTATTGGGTTATTGGCTTGCTTGCTTGCGTGGCGTCTAGGTGCCTGGCTGTAAGAGCGGCTGTAAGAGCGGGGATATCCGAGGGCAGGCGTGTACGAGTGTGTGCGAGTGTGTGCGAGTGTGTGCGAGTGTGTGCCGTTGGCTGCCCGCAGTTGAGGGCCGTGCGGGCAAGCCGAACAAGCCGAACAAGTCGTCATGGCGGCACCACCACCAGCGTGCGCCATTTGAAACCGAGTGGCGCGCGTGCGGGGGTGGCGCGTGGCGCACATTGCCGGCTGCGCGGGCCACGGGGGGGCCACACGGGGGGCCATGGAGGCCAACGCGCGGCGTGTGCGATGACGGCATTGCTCGCTGCAGCCGGCAAGATGCAGACGCAGCAGCCAGTCGGTCAAATGCCCGTCGAGATCCAAACGTGGCGGCGGAGTTGCGACGCGCGGGGCGGAGTTGGTCGCCAGCGCAGGCCGGCAGGCAGCAAGCAAGGCGGGCAGGCAGGCTGGCGGTGCAGCCAGGCGGGGCAGCCAGGCGGGCGCTTTGCCCAACACTTGCTCGGGACGGCATCCTCTGGTCGCACACCACACACACACACACACACACACACACACACACTCACACACACACACACACTCGCACATGGCCTCGTTCCTGCTCGTGCCGGCCGCCACCAACGCCTCTGCGCCTGCTGCCCAACAGCAGTCGCAGCCGCAGTCGCAGCCGCAGTCGCAGCCGCAGCGGCACCAGCGCCGCCTCGGTCGCCCATGCTGGGCTCGGCGGTGCTGTCCGACATGTCGTCCATCCTGGCGTCCTTTCCGCTGCCGCCCACGACCGTGCCGCACGCCATGAGCATGCCGGCAGAGGCCAGCACCCATCTGAGCGCAGGCTCCATCACCGGCGGCGTGGCGGCACTGGCACGCGGGCTGCCGCCAGCGAGTGGTGCTGCTGGTGCTGGTGGTGGCTCAGAGAGCAGCGCACCGCCCGCCATTGGACCCAAGAGCAGCCTGCGCAGACGCCGCAGCACGCTGACCGGAACTGGCAATCCGCGCCGCTCGTTTGTGCGCGACAGCTCCTTTTCGTCAGCGTCGTCGGCACTTGTGCAGACGCCACAAGCAGCCGCATCGTCCTTGTCGACGCCAGCATCGACGTCGGCGTCGGCATCGTCACAACACCAGCACCAACAGCCATCGCTGTCGTCGTCTCTCGCGCCGCTGCAGGCATCCAACTATGCCATGCACACAGCGTCGTACAGCGCCGTGACCATGGCATCCACAGCGTCCACCGTGACGCCATCGTCCGTCCTGCAGTCGGCACGCAACCCATCCATTAGCACCAGCACCAGCACGACCAGTCTGGCAACACCAGCCGTGGCGCCATCGTCAGCCGGTGCATCGCGATCGGCAAGCTCAGAGAGCTCGCAGTACAACATGCTGCTGCCAAGCAACGTGATGCACATGCGGCAGCTGTCCATCTATCCGCAGCCACTGGGCGGCAGTGCCCAGCCCGTGTCTGCATCGCCGCCACGGACAAGTCCTGGCAAGAGCACCAGATCGCTCGAGCGCGCAAAGACGACGCCTGCCATCCGGTTCAAGGACAGCGACAGTGCAACCACCACCACCACGAACACCAACGCGAACACGAACACCGCGGTCAAGCCAGGCGCAGTTCAAGTGTCGGTGCCGGTGCCAGTGACAGTACCGGGGTTCGGATCGCGAAGCTTGACAAGCCTGAATGGCGAAGCAGACGATCAGTCCTTGTTCAATGGTACGTGGCTCCACTCAGTCCCGATGGCTATGCGCCGCTCACCTATGCGATGCGATGCGATGCCATGTCGTCCATGCACACCAGACGCTGCGTCGTGCAGCACCACGCCAACGCAATCGCCAGTCGACACGCGGCCAGCCAAGGTAAGCAGCATCCCATCCCTCCTGGCACTTGCTCAATCTGACCGCCGACTCTTCCTCGCGATGCGCAGCACTACAACTACCTGGCATCATCGCCACGCGACGAGTTTGACTGCGCCGAGCTGCTGCGCCGGCCGAGTTCGGTGCCGTTGTCCGGGCGGGAGATGGTGACGCTGTTCGGGTACCTGCTGTCCCTGACACCGGAAGCGCTCGTGCAGTTCCAGCAGTCCTCGCGATCGCTGGCCGACAGCGACGGTCTCCTCGACTGCCATGTACGTCTGCCCGCCGCCTTTTCTCTCGTCATCTGTATCTGTGTCGTATGTACCGTGTGTGTGAGCTAACATGACGTGGCGCAGATTGACAAGTACACGCTCACGTTTGGCGGGCAGAGCATCACGACAGAAACGATCCTCACCGAGACGGTGCATATCTCGTTGTCGTCGCGGTCGGCGAAACCCAGTGCGCGGTTCACATGCTACCTGCCGCCACTCGACAGCCGCTACAAGCTGACCGTGTCAGCACCGTCATCAGGACGTCTGCGCAAGCCCACCGCCACCACCTCAACCTCCTCTACCTCACCCACCAACACCACCAACGTCCATCCGTTCAAGTTCACGCTGCAGTACAAGACCATCGGCGTAGTGCGCATCATCATCATGATCGAAGTGCGCGGCGGCTACCGCCAGTTTCTCGTTGTCAACACCGAGTCTGCCACAGACAGCCGGCTGCAGTGTGACAGACGGTGTTGGGACCCGTACGCCACAACGACGGACGCGTTCTTTGCAGGTGTTTTCCACAAGTACGTGCGAGCATATCCTCTCTTTGCGCCTTTCCTCTGTTTGCAAATGCCAATGCACACTCATGCACACTCATGCACACACACGCACTGACGCGGTCATGACACAGCGTGCCAGCGCAGATTGCCCAGCTGCACCGACTGCTGGTGGCCAAGCAGGGCCTGGATGCGGTGGGGATATTCAGGGAAAAGGGAGCGCCATGGGACGTGCAGACGCTGCAGGCAAGGCTCGGCAGCGGCGAGACATGGGAGTGCAATGACGTGCACGCCATCTCGACGTGCATCAAGCTGCAGCTGCGTAGCGCGTGTCTGTGTGCAGGGCTGCCGGCCGACGAGCTGGTGTCGATTGGCAGTCGTGCGACTGGCAACGGTGGTGGTGGTGGGAGCAGTGGCGGTGTGGGGAAGTCAGGCAACACGAGCAGCGGCGGCGATGATCAAGTCATGGCAGACGCGTGGGCCGTGCTGCAGGCGGCGTTTGAGGGCGTGTCGCAGGGCAAGACCAACGCCAAATGGGATCTGATGCTGTGGACGCTGGATCTGATGGCGCTGGTGGTCAAGCACTCGCCTGTCAACCAAATGGGCATCCGCAGTGTTGGTGAGTCTGGCTGATGGTGGCTGTTGATGGGCTGCATGCCATGCCATGCCATGACTGACATGCTGGACGGAACAGCGACCGCATTCGCACCCAACCTGTACACGTCCAGCGACACGATCGCGTACATGCGCGTGATGCAGCATCTGGTGACGTTTCTGACGCTGGTGCTTCGGAAGCGGATGGACGACCTTGGCGTGGACACGGTGCAGGAAGCATGACACGGCGTGTCTGCAGGTCAAGCGATGCTCCAATGCGAGTGACATTTTTAATGACAGAATGACGGCGTGTGCCCCATCCGAGCCGATGTGATAAATGGGGAGGTGGCGACGGAGATGTGATCTGCAACGAAGCAAGCCCGTTTAGATCTTCTCGACAATGAGGCCGTCCTTGAAGAAGGTGAAGAAGGGCGTGATGCCGTCCTCGCGGTAGTTAAGGAGGGCAATGGTGCCGTCGGGGTTCATGGACTCGCCGACGTAGAACTCGTAGTCGTTGATGTTGCCGAGGATCTTGACAACCATAGCCTTGGCCTTCTCCTCGAAGATGGGGACGCGGTCGGGGTTGGTGGCGGCGAGGTGGGCCTTGACGGCCTTCATGTAGCCCTTGATGTAGGACATGTACGACTTCTTGTCAAACGACGTGGACTGGAGACGCATCGAGTGGACGAGGTTGTTGACGGTCTTGGCGCCGTCCTCGAGCTCCTCCTCGGCGGGCTCCTCAGCAGAGGCGTTGGCGCCAATGTCGACCTCGCCCTCCTTGACAACGATCATCTGTGGGGCGAGCGGCAGGCAGGCCGTGTTTCAAACAGAGCACAGGGCAGCATTGTGCAGGGCAGGGCAGGGCGGAGGCGTGAGATGGGCTGAACAGACAGACAATGGCGCACGGGCACACAACGGGGGCAACATGGACGCAGGCAGAGACAGGCAGACCAACAGGCAGACACAGGCAGACGCAGACAGCCAGACACAGACAGACGCACCTTGCAGTCCACCTCGAAGATGATGTCGTCGACCTCGTTGATCTGGAAGGCATCCGAGACCATCTCGTCGCCTGGCGCATGGACGGACGCACAGACGGACGCATGGACGCACAGAAGCACAGACGCAGAAGCAGCGGTGGTGGTGTGAGACAGCAAGTGTGAGACGGCGAGTGTGAGACGGTGAGCGAGAGGCAGCGAGAGGCAAAGAGAAAGACAGACGGCCGCTCTCGTCGGCGTCTGCCCGCTCAGCAGGCGGCCACGACCGCCACGGCCAGACATGGGCGTCGGCACAACCACAACCACAACGACTACAACGACTGCAACCACACTGGCAACCACAACGACAACCACAACGACTGCAACGCACCAGAAATAATGTCCTTGTAGAGCAGCATGGTCGTGGGCGGGCGGGCGGGCGGCTTGTGAAATTGCGTGGGCAACGAGCGCCGCTCGCCTGGCAAGAAAAACCAAGCGTCACGTGACCAGGGCAGGCGTGTGCACCGATTCATTCACGGCGACTTCCACAACCATCCACCGACCGCCATCATGCCTGCTCCGACCGCGCTGCTGCAGCTGACGCCTGCCGCCTTTGCCGACACGCTGCGTGCACACGGCGTGTCCGTCTGCCACTTTGTCACGCTCAACGGCCGGCTGACGGCCAGGTGCGTCTGCCTTGTGTGGTGCTGCCTTCTGCCGCTCGCTCTCTCTCTCTCGCCCGCTCGCCGCTCCGTGCACGCGTGATCTGCCCGGCTGACCATCGACACACCGACCCGCAAACAGCCACGAGTTCCTGCAGCCCATTGCCGACCACTTCCAGGCAGAGGCCGACGACTACGACACCCACGAGGGCTTCTTTGTCCAGATCGCCCCCCACTCGGGCGTTCTCCAAGTAAGTCCACTCGCTCGCTTTCTCGCCTGCCGCTGATCTGACGCTCTCGCCAAATGCAATACCACGCCACGACGGTGCTGCCCACACACACAGGGTGCGTTTGTGCACCGCACTTGCCGTGGGCCCGGTGCGGGCGGCGTGCGCAACTGGCTGTACGACGACATGGACCAGTTCTTCCGCGACGGCCTGCGGCTGAGCAAGGGCATGACGCACAAGAATGCGCTCGCCGGTATCTGGTGGGGCGGCGGCAAGGGCGTCATGGCGCGCAACACGGGCACCGGTCTGTGAGTGCCTGCCTGCCTCGTTCTCTCTCTCTCTCTCTCTCTCTCTCCCTCTGTCTGTCTGTTGGACACCACACTCACCGTGCATGGATCGCCGCTCGACAGCCTGCCCGACGCATCGCCCGAGTCGCGCCGGCTCGTGTACGAAGAGTATGGCACGTTCATGAGCGGCCTGCACGGCTGCTACGTGACGGCCGAGGATGTCGGCACCAACGTCAACGACATGGCCGCCATCTTCGCAAAGACGCGGCACACGACGTGTATCCCTGCCGAGCTGGGCGGGTCGGGCAACCCGAGCGTGCCGACCGCCCGCGGCGTGCTGCGTGGCATGGAAGCCGCGTTTGCGTTTCTGGGCAAGGAGATTGTTGGCAGCACGGTCGCTGTGCAGGGCGGTGCGTCGACGATGCTTGTCCACATTGTTATGTCATGCCATGTCGCATGCTATGCCATTCCGCGTGCTGACAGTGTGTTGACATGATGGCGGTGAACCAGCCGGCCATGTGGGCATGCCGCTCATCCAGTTCCTGTTTGAGCGCGGCGTGGGCAAGGTCATTGCGTCCGACATTGACGCGCACCGTGCCGACGCCATCCGCCAAGCGTTTGCCGGCCGCGACTTTGAGCTGCGCATTGTGGACAAGTCGGACAACTCGATTCTGTTTCTGGACGTGGATGCCGTGGCGCCGTGTGCGACGGGCGGCATTCTGAACGCCGCCACGATCCCGCTGATCAAGACCAAGATTGTGTGCGGTGCGGCTAACAACCAGCTGCGCGAGATCCGCGGCGATGATAAGCTGCTGCAGGAGCGTGGCATCACGTACCTGCCCGACTTTCTGGTGAACCGCATGGTGAGGTGGCCGCCATGCGTTTAGGGGGCTCGCTTCTCTGATCCAACTGAACTGCTGACGCGTCGTCTCGCGTGGCTCTTGCTCTGGCTCTGGCTCTGGATCTTGCGGGGGTTGTGGGTCCACGATCAAGGGTATTGTCAACTGCTGCGACGAGGTATGCATGCCACGCGCACGGTCATGCACACTGTGCTCAGCTTGACAGCATCTGACACACGATGATGGGCATGACAGCACATGGGCATCATTGACGACGACCCCAAGCTCGAGATGCATCTCGGCACGACGTGGGACAATGCCATCTACAACCTCTCGACGGCCGTGCTTGCCGAAGCCAAGCAGTCGGGCAAGACTACGCAGCAGGTGCCGTCGTGTTGCCGCTCGGCACTCTTGACATGCATGGCACTAACGCACGAGTTGGGACGGGACGTGGGGAGTACAGATTGCGATCGAGATTGCCGAGAAGCGGTCCAAGGAGGACAACCCCATCTACGGCCACCGCGGCATCAAGATCATCGAGTGGCTGGTCAAGAGCCAGGAGTGGAAGGCCAAGATCGCATCCAAGACTATCGCCAACTAATGCGAATCCGCCCGCCACCCTTCTAGGCACACCGAGCCGTGTCATGTCGTGTCGTGTCATGTCGCGGTTATTCAATAAAGGTTGCTGTGTCATGCACGACGCCAGAAAGCTTGCTCATGAAGGCGGATGCAGTGACTTTCTGGCGAGCGAGCGTGGTTGAACGGCTTTGCTCGCGAGTACACTAGTGACAAGACAGCATGCTGGGCACCGACGCATATGTGATCGAGGTGAGGGCGGCACACCAACCACATCACAGTCAAGCACACACGTCGCGAATCGCTGGCTGACACGATGGGCGACTGTTGGTATACGACGATGTGCGTGTGCGACTGTGCGCCGATGTGCTGGCGGGCGTCAAGTACGCCAAGTCAGGCCGCTCCCGATGCCGACTCGAGTCGTGTCCCACGCGGATCATCGAGGCAAGCAAGCAAGCATGCACATGCGCACGTCGTGATACACACGAGCTAACACGCACGAGCATGTGACTAGAAAGGACATCTTCGCACGAGCCGTGTGCGTCGGTCAAGGACGATCGGCCACCCGACCACACACTACTGGCACTGGTGCGTCCGCATGCCGACCCTTGCTCAACGCTGCTGGTGCAGATATCCGTGATCGGCTGGCTTCTGACTCAGACGACGCGGGGCGGCAGGGAATGCACGCCAGAAACGGTGGTCGACGCCATAGCAGCAACAGGTCTCGACCACGTGCTTTCACAGCAGCTGAGCGCAGCCGATCGCGCCAGGGTGATGGCGGCCGTTCCGCCTGTTTCGGCAGCGGCTGGGCCGTCCACAGCAGGGCTGGCTTGTGCGATGGAGGGTGCACAGCCGGTCGCGTCTGTGACAACCGCGGCGGCTCAAGGCTGTAGCCATGGCGGCGGGGACACGGCAGAGCCGCCAGTGCAGCCTGAGCAGCCTGAGCAGCCAGTACCAACGACGGGCGACGTCATGTTTGACGAGTACGTGGTGGTGACGGACGACAAGGACATGTTCCCAGCGGATCTGCCGACCGTGTCCACGACCGTGTCCAGCACCGCGTCACCGCCTCGGCAAGCCGAGCAGCAGGAGCAGCCGGAGCAGGAGCAGCCAGAGACAGCAGTCGCGGGCGAGTCGCTCATGGACCCCGCGATGCCCCCGCCAGCCAGTGGACCAATGCACAAACGCATCCTGCGGTCCATGATCCCCAAACAGCGCGGACAGGCGGAAACGCAGCCGCGGCTGCCGGCGCCGGCCATGCAGGCCACGGCACAGAAACCCAAGGCATCCAAGCCGCTGGGCGGTCGCCACACGCCGTCCATCTAACCCTGTTCCCTTCTCCACTCCTCCACTCTCCTCCATCCATCGCAGACACGATCGCAATACACCACATCAACTGGCTTGACAGGCATGATACCAGAAAAAAGGGAGCATGGACAAAGGTCGTGCAGATTGCATACACAGAAGCGGGGACAGAGAAGCGGAGACAGCGAGGAGAGAGGGAGGGGCATGTCACCGTTTGCCGCCGCGGCCAAAGCCAAAGAACTTGCGGACGCCTTCGCCCCATTCACCGGCACGCGGGCCCCACGTACCGAGGCCCCAGATGTGTCGTTCAGCGAACCGCGGTTTGGACGAGCGTGTAGCGTCGTTGTCTGCCGTGTGACGGCGGCCGCCGCCGGTGCCGTACCGGTTGTACTGGGTGAGGTAGCCGCGGTAGCTGGCCTCGTCGCCGAAATCGTCGGTGGATGGCGTGGTGGACGCGGGTGATGCGGTAGGATCGTGCACGCCGCCAAGCGGTGCGGGCAAGGGGCCAGGGGCGGTTGTTGGGAACGAGCGGGAGTCGGCAGGAGTTGGGGTGAGATGGCCAATGACGGCAGAGGAGAGACCGGAGAGGGGGATAGCTTTGGGAGCATGCGGCGATGCCATGTACGCGTCGGCCTGCATTTCCTTGATGCGCGACACGGCGCGGGTGAAGGCGAAACGCTCTTCTTCGGCGGTGAAGACGGCGAGGGAGGTGAGCTGGTCGGACTCGGATTCGGATTCGGGGACGTAGCCAGGCTTGATGGCGGATGTGCCCGGTGGCAGGGGTTGAGATGCGGATGCGGATGCAGCTGGCGGGCTCGGTGTGGCGGCGTTGAGCGCGGCAGACTCGCCCAGGAGATCGCCCATCATCTCGCGGTGCATGACGGCATCCGCCGAGTCGTCTGTCGCCTTGTCGGGCAGCACAAACAGGTCGTCCGGATCCGTATCTGCCGAGAACACGAGTTTGGTCTGGCAAAGCCACCGTCACTTAGCACTCTGTGACCTCAACCAACCGCGTCGGAAGCGCTCGTGGTGCACTCACCTTGTTCTCGTAGGCAGCATCGATGAACGTGATGAATCGGCGAGCCTCGTTGCGCTCAAAGAGACCCATCTGCGGCACGCTCTGCACGACAATCGTGTGGAAACTGGCACACAGCTGGAGGTATTCGGCCGGTCCCCACGGCTGCCGCTTGCGTGTCAGCACAGTGCCACAACGACAGCCAGCAGCCAGCAGCCAGCAGCGGAGGCTCACACACCTGGTTACTTGAACCACACAGCTCTTCAAACGTAAAGAGCGCGATCCCATCAGCCGCTTTGTGGATCGTCTGCTTGCGTCCATGGATCTTGACCGTCTCCGAGTACACTGTCCCACCACAGCCGCGTCCCCACCGCGTGGTCAGCTTGCCCATCCGTCATCTCATCTACGCACGCACACACGCATCCATCTGTGTACCTTGCTTGCCGTAAAACAGCTTGCCGACACGCTCGACAAACGCCTTTGCGTTTTCAGGCGAGTCCAGCCTGCGGGGCACGCACGCACAGTGCAAGGAAGCGGTGGGAGGTAAGTGGGGCGAGTGTCAGTGCACAGGCAAACAGATGTGCAGTATCCACTTATCCACACGCGCGCGTACTTGTAGTATGACCGAGCCACGGCACCTGGTCCCTCAAAGCGTGTATCTACATGCCGAGTCAGCGCCACACTCGTGAGTGACGACGACACACACAGAGACACACATAGCATCGGACAGAAACGTACCAGCCAGCATCTGCGCGCGGTAGTCATGTTCAGAGCGCAGGTGCACGACAGTACACCGCTCAGTCAACAGGTTGATCAACTGGACATTATTCTTGCGGGCAAAGCCGCCGGTATACAGGTCATCGGGCACACGGTTCGATGTGGCGACGAGCACAGCGCCGTGGCGGAACAGGGCAGAGAAGAGGGGTTTGAGGAGGGAGGCGGTGGCGATATCGGTGATCTGGAACTCGTCGAAGCAGATGAGCCAGGAGGAGCGGAGGAGGTCGCGGGCGACGGTGTCCATGACGTACTCGGAGCGGGCCGGGGAGGACGGGGCGAGGGAGTGCCAAGAGTGCAGTTTGGCGTAAAGGGACTGCATAAAGGCGTGAAAGTGTATGCGCGTCTTGTGCGGTGTTGGCACAGAGTCGAAGAACATGTCCATGAGCAGCGTCTTGCCCGTTCTACAGACGCGTCAGGTGTGAGTGCCTGCGTGTCCAGCAGTGGCCAGAAGTGGGATCAGAAGGATCCCAGGGATGCAGACGCGGACGCACCCGACACCGCCATACAGCCAGATACCCTGGGACCGTAGGCCTCAAAGTCGTCGGACCCAGGCACACGCACCAGCGATCGTGAGGTGGTCGATGGCGTTGTCAGGGACGCCGCCAGCCGATCCAAATCCGAATTCGCATCAGGCATCCGATCGGATGGGGTCAGCGACGGTGCCGGGACAAGCGGAGCGTCCCAGACAGGCGGGCGGTAGTGCAGGAGCTCCTCGCACAGTTTCTGCAGCTGCGTGCATGCACGCACAGAGGGGCGCAGGGTCAGCAGCAGGCGGCGATGCGATCGGCCGGCTGGCTGGCTGGCTGGCTGGCAGGCGAGCACGGAACGACGCTTACAGCGACGGCCGCGCGCATCTGGTCTTG
Organism: Entophlyctis helioformis; assembly: GCA_025526915.1. Lineage (NCBI taxonomy): Eukaryota > Fungi > Chytridiomycota > Chytridiomycetes > Chytridiales > Chytriomycetaceae > Entophlyctis > Entophlyctis helioformis. The sequence continues at coordinate 102,225 of JAHLKH010000054.1, read as the reverse complement.
GTCGGGCTCGATCTCTTTGAGCGCAATGCGGCGGTAGTACTCGGGCAGCGGGCCTGTTGCAAGGCATGCGGCATGCGGCATGCGGCATGCGGTACGGCGGGCGTGTCAGTGCTGTAGACGGCATGGCAGAAGGACAGACGGACGGACGCACCGACTTGGGCCAGCTGCGTCGATGGCGGTGGCGGCGACGGAGCGGTGGACATGGCGCGCACGCTGGCCAGCCTGCCGGCGCCGGGCGGGCGGCCGTGGGAAGCGAGGCGAGGGGGCGAGTGCGTGCAGCAGCCGCGGCGAGTGGCAGCAGGATCGGGCCCGAGCGCCGGGCATGGACGAGCAGCTGGCGCAGAGCAACGAGCATGTCTGGTGTGTGGTGTGTGCACCAACACAGATATCGACGGAAATTGAAGCAAAATGCGTCGAATTTGTCTTGTTGGAATCTCTCCGTGGATGCCGCACGCACATGGACGCACCGCCGCCAACAACGACAACTGCGACGACTGCGACGACTGCAACGACAACACCGACGGCAGCGGCAATGACGACGGCAGCCGGCTGGGCACAGTTCCCGCCACCACCAACACTGCAGCAACCGTCACCAACACCACCACTGCAACTGCAACCACCGCCACACGCCGCGCCATCCATGGCAAGGCACGCCAACGCCGCAGATGCCAGCAACCGGGCGACAACGGCAACAACGGCGACGACGACTCGGACGGCTACTCGCAGACGGACGAGCACGACCGCATCGCCATGGAGCCGTACGACACCGACTCGCTCTTTTCGCTCGACAGCCCGGGGTCCATGGCAGCCGGCGGCGGCGGCAGAAGAAGCAGCAGCGGCGGCGGCGGCTTTGCGTTTGACTGGGGCAGCCTCCTCGGCGGCGGCGGCAATGGCAATGGCAATGGTGGTGGCGGCGACGGCCACTCGTCGCTGCACGCCCTGCACGCCATCCCGCTGTCCAAGACGCTCTCGCACTCGGAGACGCACCTCGACCGCACCGTGTCGCTGTGGTCGGGCATCGCGCTCATTGTCGGCGTGTCGATCGGGTCGGGCATCTTTGCGTCGCCGGGGCCAGTGTACGAGCGGGCGGGGTCGGTCGGGTCCGCGATCGCCGTGTGGGGGGCAGCGGGCGGGCTGGCGATCGCGGGCGGCCTGTGCTACGCGGAGCTGGGCACGATGATGCCGGCGTCGGGCGGCGAGCATCCGTACCTGCTGCGCGCGTTTGGCGAGCTGCCCGCGTTTCTGTTTAGCTGGACGGGCATCACGGCCACGCGGCCCGGGTCGCTCGCCATCATCACCGTCATCTGCGCAGAGTATGTCATGCGGCTGGTGTACTTTGAGCATCCGGCAAGCGCCGTGCCGCCGTGGCAGGTCAAGGCCGTCGCGGCCACCATCATCGCGCTGCTGACGCTCATCAACGTGGCGTCGTCGCGCGCGTCGACGGCTGTGCAGGACGTGTTTACCGTGCTCAAGCTCATGTCGCTCGCGTGGATGACCGTGATTGGCCTCGTGTACCTCGCCAGAGACCCGCCCGTTGCCCACAACTTTGATAAGCCGCTGTTTGCTGGGTCGTCGATGTATGCCGGCAACTATGCCATTGCGCTCTTTTCGGCCCTGTGGGCATACGACGGATGGTGGGTCGGCTCGCTGCACTTGGCATACCCGCGTGCCCGCATCATCTCACTCTCTGGCTCTGGCAAAACAGGAACAATCTGAACATGGTGACGGGCGAGCTCAAGGACCCTGCCAAAAACCTGCCGCGCGCCATCATCGGCGGCCCGCTGATTGTGATGCTCTGCTACATCGCCACCAACATTGCCTATTTCGCCGTGCTGCCGGGTCCGACGGTCGCGTCATCGACGACGCTGGGCATGGATTTCGGCAAGCAAGTGTTTGGCCACATTGGCGGCATCATCATCCCGCTGATTGTCATTGGCTCAACGTTTGGCGCGGCGAATGCGACGCTGTTTACGGGCTCGCGGGTGATCCACGTGTCGGCGCAGCAGGGACACGCGCCGCGGTTCCTGGCCGAGATCCACAGCACGACGCACACGCCGCTGAACGCGATTGTGGTGCAGTCGCTGCTGGCGCTCGTGTTTGTCGCCATGGGCAACTTTGCCTCGCTCGTGACGTTCTACTCGATCATCGCGTGGTCGTTTTACCTGGGGGCCGTCATGGCGCTGCTGACGCTGCGCGTGACGCATCCCTACGAGGAGCGGCCGTTTACCGTGTGGCTCCCGCTGCCGCTCCTCTTCTCGCTCGTGACCGTGTGTCTGATCACCTTTTCCGTGTGGGAGGCGCCGCGCGAGGCGGCTGGCGCGTTTGCGTTTCTGTTTGCCGGCGTGCCCGTGTACTGGGTCGGCCGCAAGTACGGCATCAGCGGCGATGACGCGGCCGCGTTTGTGGTCATGGCAGGGGCGGCCGTCGTGGCACTCATCCCTGTGCCCGACGTCAAGCGCTACTGGGACCGGCTGCGCGGCGGGTACCATCGGCAACCGCCCGCGTCGTCGTCGGACGACCTTGAACTCACGTAACAGCGTCTACGTCTCCCTCTCCCTATCTCTCTCCCTCTCGTTGGGGGCCGTGGCCGTGGCCGTAGCGGGTGTAAATACATACATTGGAGGACGAATATGTGGCGACGGCGAAGAGAGCGGCGATGCAGGCGGCGATGCAGGCGGCTAGAAGCCAAACGGCTTGTTGACCGAGAGCGCATCGCCGAGAGCGCCCCACGATGTGCGCTGCGTGAGCCAGACGGACAGCCAGACGACCAGAATGACGATCCACACGGCGGATCCAGCCAGCGACCACAGGGCATCTGTCCATTGTGTGGCGGTCAGCCAGTTGGTCAGTTGCGTGGTGGTGGTGGCAGAACAACGCCACCTGCCCAAGACGCAGACGAGGTTGGACCCAACGACGACTGAACAGCCAGCCAGACGACTGAACAGACAGACAGGCGCCTAGACAGACAGACAGCACTCACACTTGCGGATGGCAGGGTCGAGCGAGGGCCGCTTGACGGTCGCCGGGTAGACGTACAGGAAGTTGACGAGCCACAGCCACGGCAGGCCGGCCAGCCCAATGTAAAAGTAGCGGCGGGCAAGGGCCAGGATGTCGGCCTCGGGCATGCGGTCCAGAGCAGCGGCCCTGCGAGGTGTCGTCGGTGCCAGTGTCCGGTGTCAGACGGCTGCGTTCATGGATGTGTGCAAGCTCGCTTACATGGCAGCAGCGTTGTTGGCTTGGCCGCAAACCCCACAGCGGGCCTTCATTCCAATCCACACGAGCGTCGGCGTGGCTCACACGGGCATCGCAGCATCGGCCAGCACCGACGATGACGGCAGCAGCGAGGCCGACACGAGGCTGTGCAGGGCCGCGATGCCCGCCTCGACCAGCGTCACCAGCCACGGCCCGCCCATGTCCAGCACGCCGCCCTCAACGCCCAGCGTGGGGCTGCCGCCGCCGGCGAGCACGCGCTGCAGGTGCGCCTCGCGCGTTCGCCTGTAAGCAAGTTGCCAGTGCGACAGTCCGACCGTCCGTCAGTCAGTCCGTCATAGACACACACAGCCACACACAGCCACACAGCCACACATGACTCGACGCACCAGGTCATGACGCACAGAGCCGCCACCTCGGCCAGCAGCACCGCCAGGAACACGAGCAGCAGAAACGACACGTTGGCCCGCAGCCCCATCAGCTCGGCCGCCAGCTGCGCCCACACCGTCACCGGCCGGCTGCGCAGCGCACGCTCCCGCTCGAGCCGCGCACGCACCTCGCGCTCGGCCTCTGCCAGCTCGCCCACCGCACCCTCGTTGGTGGCGAGCGTGTGCCGCAGCTGCTGCTCCGTGCCCTGCAGCCCCTGCAGCTGCCCCTCGAGCGCGTTGATCTTGCTCTGCTCGTCCTCGATCTGCCGCCGAACGTCGTGCGCGTCCTGGGCCAGCCGCTCCTTTTCGGCCTCGACCGTCTGCAGCTCGCTCTCGAGCCCGCGGATGCGTTCGTACAGCTTGGGTCTGCGTGCGTGTGCGTGTCCCGTGCGTGTCCTGTCAGTGCCATCAATCTCACTCACTCACAGTCACACTCACTCACTCACTCCAATACACACCCATTCACTCAATCACTCACCTGATCGTCTCTTCGTCGGCAATGCGCGTGCGCACAGACGCCTTGAACTCGTAAATCACGCGGCGCATGGCGAGATACACCTTGTCCGAGTCGTCATGGCCCGTCACCAGGTCCATGCTGTTGGCTAATGCCTCGAGTCTGCCAACGACCGATTCCCAGTCGGCCACGCCGGTCGTGCCGTGCTGATCCGTGCGCTCAATGCGACCTGGTGTCCGTCCTGCCTGAAAGCGACGCGTCTGGGCATCCGAGATGGGCGTGGCTGTTGTAGTTGATGCTGTGGCTGTCGTGGCTGCTGTGGCGGGCGACCAGGCCTGCACTTGCTGTGGCTGCAAGACAGCAGGCGATCGTGTCGTTGGTTTGGATGCACCCCTGGTGCTGTGGCCAAGACCTGCAGCCGCGAGTCTCTTGCTCTCGTTGTTGTGGGCATGGTCATCATCACTGCCGTTGTCATTGTCGTTGTCGTCGTTGTCGTCCAGCAGTGGCGGCGGCTGCTCGTTTGCCAGCAGGCTGACGCTGGGCTCTGCGCCAGCCAGACGCGAGTCGTGGGCCGCCTCGGTGGTGTCGCCGACGAGGAGAGGGCTCGACTCGTCGCCGATAAAGCCTGGCCGGCCAATGGGGCAATGCGCGTGTTGGATATGCATGTGAGACATTGAATGTGAGACATTGCATAGCATGTGAGACAATATCCCAGCACGCAATGCAAGGTGAGGGTGAGACACGGGCATGAGACACGGACGTACCCGTGGGCGACACGGAGCGGATCGTGGACAGGGACATGTTGGAGGGCAGCAGCGGCGAGTGCAGCGTGTGCGAGTGGAATGCGCTGCGTTGCTCGCCTGGCACTGCAGCCGTTGCCGTGCTCGCCACAGACGATCCGAGCCGGTCTCCAGCGCGAAGGCCAACAGGCTCGGCTGTGCCTGTGGCTGTGGCTGATCCCAAGCCTGATGATCCCAAGCCTGATGATTTCGCCTTTGCCGCTGCCGCTACCATTGTCGCTGCGCGCTCCTGGTAGAAGCGAGCAAACGGCTGCACAGGCGGCAGACCGCGTCTCGCCCCAAACACATCCTCATCAACATCATCGTCGTCGTCGTCGTCGCCATTGCCGCCAGATCCGCCCAGTCCGGCAGGCGTCTTGACATGCGACGCCACGGCCCTGCTGCCCATCCTGCTGGCTGCTGAGGTGGTGGTGGTGGTGGTGGTGGTGGTGGCAGCGGTCGCAGCCGTGGGCTTGAACGCTGGCGCAGACAGGTCGTCGTCGACGCGACACAGCCGCTTGAGGATCTGCTGCGGGGTCATGTCCAAGGTGCTGGCGCGCACCATGCCGCGCAGGCTGGACGGGCCGTGCGCCACGAGACCAGCAAGGTCGGGCTGGGGCCGCTGTGTCTGCGGTGCCGTGTCTGCAGTGTGTGTATGTGTATGAGTGCGAGTGGGTGTGCATGAGACAGAGTCAGCAGCAGCAGCAGCAAGCAGCAGCAGCAAGAGGCGGGCTGGTTGCACACGTCGGACGTGCCTGGAGATGGGCGAGATGGCCCAGTCGCGCCATGGGCTGCGGTCGCAGGGGCATGTGCGGCGTGTGCGCTCAAAGGGGCACTCAAAGGCACGGCACGGGGCAGCAGCGACGGCCGGTCAGACGGCGAGGCCGTGGACGCCGAGCCGGGCGTGGCCCTGTGGCTGCCGTCGGTGCGTCTGGCAGGCGTGGTTATGGTCATTGGTTGGCTGGCTGGCTGGCTGGCTGTTGTCTCACGCTGGTGTGTTGTTGCTGTCTCGCGGCAAAGTGATCTGTCCGCAGAGTCGCCAACGTCGCCAACCACACCGACAGCCGCCAACCACCGACAGGTCATGGCCATTGAGCACCCGTCCGCCAAGCGCATGGCCAGCGCAGTCGAGGCCGCACAGGCCGCACACGAGCGAGCGTCTGCACGGCCAGCGAGTGCAGCAGGGCACAGCAGGAGCATCCACAGCAGGCGGCAAGCCAGACATGGACAGCCGGTTCAAGCCGACCGAGATGGGGCGGCTGTATGCGTCGCTGCCTCGCTCCAAGCGCTTCTTTATGAGCATGGGTGAGTGTGTCTATGTGGCTGTCTGTCTATGAGTCTGTCTATGAGTCTGTCTATGTGGCTGTCTGTCTGACAAGGCCTCCCTCTGACCGTGGGCCGTGGCAGGGCTGCTTGCATTCTCGCTGGCGGGCATCTGGGCGAGCGACAAGCTGGAAGAGCTCATGCCAGACCCGGCCAAGCAGCCGGCGGCAAAGGCGGCAGGATCGACAGCATCCACAGGATCAACAGCATCCACAGGATCAACAGCATCCACAGGATCAACAGCAGGAGCACCCACAGCACCAACAGCACCAACAAGCGATCTGCGAGACAAGATCCTGCGAGACAAGGAGGGGCTGGCGGCCATGAGCGAGGCTCGCCGCAAGCAGATCGAGTCGGAGCTGGAGCAGCCGCACGCCCGGTGAGGGCAAGGCAAGGGCTGTGTGGCTGTGTGGCTGTGTGGGAATGCATAGCAATAGTGGAATGGAATGAATGCATAGCATAGCAGTAATGCAATGGATGCATCAGTTCACAGCAAGACTCGAGCAATCCAAGCGGCTCACAGGCTCAGCAGCAAGACGCGCAGATGGCGAGCGAGTGCTGGCCGTTCAGCAGCAGCAGCAGCAGCAGCGAGTGGGGCGAGTGGGGCGAGTGCGGGCTGGAGCGAGACGCTGTCGGTGTCTGTGCGAGTGCGAGTGCGCGTAAGGATGAGACATGTGGTGGCTGTGGCTGTGTGCGTGAGACAGCCTGCGACAGCCCCGACGACAGCCCCGACGACCGCCGCATGCACGCGCTCATGGACGCCTCTTCGGATGCCTCTTGGGATGCCTCTTGGGATGCCTCTTGGGATGCCTCTTGGGACGCGTGTGCGCTGCCAGAGGACCTAGGGCCGCGTGAGACACGCAGCGAGACATGCAGCGAGGCACGCGGTGAGACATGCAGAGAGACACGCAGTGAGACACGCGGTGAGACACGCTGTCCGAGTCCCGTGGCGTGGCCAGCCTCGCCCAGCAGCGACGCGTGCGCTGTGCCGAGCGCGTGGCCGTGGGACGATGCAGACGACAACGCAGACGACAACGCAGACGACGACAACGCAGACGACGACGGCGGCTTTGCGTGCGAGTTTGCCGTGACCGACGCCGTGCACACGGCCATGCCCACACCTACGCACACGCACACGCCTCTCCCAGTCCGCACCGCCACGCGAGGCAAGCGCCGCCTGTCTGCAGCCGCGCACCGCCCGTACCTCGCCCGCGTGCAGCCCGCCGAGCCGCCGCCCGTCGCCGTCGTGCCCGTCGTGCCTGTGCACGGCCAGGACACCGCGTCTGCTTCCACCGACACGCTCCAGGCACACATCGCCCGCATCCTGGCCGCCCTGCAAGACGCGCGTCTCGCCCGCGCCACGCCCGCCCTGCGTCTGGTCTCGCGGCGCGCTTCGACAAGGCAGGTGCTGTTATACTACCACGACTCTGGCGGCCCTCGCTGCTCTTACAGAACACACGCGTCTGTATCCGCACGCTTGCTCACTCCTACCTTGGCTTGCTGCTGTCCCAGCTTCGATGCCCTTGCAGATCGCCACGCCTTGAACCACGCCTCGGCCACCACAAGGCACTACACCGTCCGTCGCACCGGCTCGGCTGCCTGCATCCGCCGCTTCGGTGTGCCCAACCCCCTCCACACACTCCACACTCCACACTCCACTAGACTAACACGGCGAGTCTCCGCTGTTGCAGATGCGCTGGTGGCCGTCCTCGAGGCCTCGCATGCCCAGATGGCCGCTCAAACCACCTGCACCAAGCGCGATCTCTTCTACTCCAACGTCGCGCTCTTTAGCTCCCAGCAACGCGTCGACAAGGTACACCTGCATGGCATCCATCCCACCACCCATGCACACGCTCATCATCACATTGGCACGCATAGATGGTGGATGATCTCGCATGTTCCTTGGCCGTCCCACGATCTGCTCTCCACATTGCAAGTGCTGCTTGCCACGCTCTTGCACTGCTCTCGCGTTTGAAGGCTGACCGGCCCATCATGTGCAGGTTGCTGCGTCAAAGGGGCTGGTCAGTGGCTCACTGACGCTGCGTCTCAGCAACGGATCCGCTATCGACTGCACGTCCTCGCCACATGCCGGCGTGCTTATACCGCCGGCCAACACCATCGAGTCGCTCCGCGTGGCCCCGCACGTCACGACCGTCGTTGTGGTTGAAAAGGACGCCGTGTTCGTGTCGCTGTTGCAGAGCCCTGCGTTCCTACAATCGCCACACGTTATTCTCATTACGGTAGAGTACACTGCATTCAACGGGGACTGCTGACCACCGTGCAAGCGCAGCTGACACGTGTTGTGTGCAAGTCCTGCAGGGACGCGGATTCCCAGACGTGGCGACGCGATGGCTGGTTGCGCGACTGGCATTCGACCAACGGCTCGCTGTGCGCGTGGCAGTGGACGCAGACCCAGACGGGTTCGCCATCTTCTGCTGCTACCGGTTCGGCTCGCACGCCATGGGCTACCACGGCCACGACCTCGCGTGTCCTTTGGCGCAGTGGAGTGCGATGCGGCCGTCTGCTTGGACGCGCGACTCGCTGCACCAGAACGCCAAGCTGCTGCCGCTGACAAGGCGCGACCGCGTCAGGCTGCGGCGGATACTGGATCAGCCGCATATCCGCGCCGACCGAGACTACCGGTGAGCAGACACGCACCTGCATCCACTTGCATCCACTTGCATCCACGTGCATCCACTTGCATGCACACGACACGCCTCTGACATTGGAGAACGCGACAGACGCGAGCTGGTGCGGATGCTGCGGATGTGCTGCAAGTCCGAGATGCAGCTGGAGCAGGTCGCCGAGCCGCTGCTGTCGACCACAGACCATCACTCGTGACTGCGACTTCCAGCCAACATCCACACCCACAGAAATACAAACACACAATGCCCAGGCAGATTCCCGGGTCCAGTGTGTCCTTGGGGTGGCGATTATCGCCCCACCACACTCGCCGACCAACAAACAAAGCAGACATGCCCAACCCGCTACCGCTGCTGACCGTGTCGCAAGCACCAGGACCAGCAAGCATCAATAGACAGCAGCAGTAGTATTAGTAGCAGTAGTAGCAGTGGAGGCCACCATGCCGCCGGAACACCCGCATCGCCCGTGGCCCAGCAAACGCAATCCTATGTCAAGAGCCCGCTCTCGAGGCCGCTGACGCTGCCGGCCGAGCACGAGACCGACGCTGACGCCGACGCCGACATCGCACCATCGCCCGCAACGACCGCGCTGGCCCATCCGCGCATCCTCGCGGCGATTCTCGCGGCCGCCGACAACCCGCTGACGCTGCTAAGCGTGAACCGCTCGACCGCGTCGCAAAGCATCAGCAGCCGTGTCGGCGGTGTCGGTGTCGGTGTCGGCGGCGGTACGAGCGGCCGCGGCGCGTGGCGGCTGCGGTGGATGTTCCAGCACGCGGATGCCGTCGCGGTGTGGGCGGCAGCGCTGCGCCGAGCGTTCCGCGCGCCGACCAACAAACTCGAGTGGCTGGCCATGATCAGCGAGATGCAGTCGGCGCGGCTCGGCAGCGACGGCAGCTGGGGTGACGACGGTGGCGGTGGTGGTGGCGGCGGCGTCGATGGGCGGACGGCGGCAGGCGTCACGCTCGTGTGCGGGTTTATGCGGGCGGCGGACGTGTGCGGCGCGGTTGCGCGTGTGCTGGTGCGCGACAGCTCGGCGGCGAGATTTGCGCAGTCGCTGGCACCGGGTATCGCACGACATGTGGCGGGATCGCACGCTGCACAAGCAGGAGCAGAAGCAGGAGCGGCACAAGCAGCAGCGAGCGACACGGACAAGATCGTGCAGACGGTCCGCGAGGCCATATGGATCGCGGTGTCGTTGTACCAGCACGTCGCAACGATCGAGGCATGTTCAACTCGCCGTTTGGCACCACGCTCCTGCCGCAGTCGCCCAGTCTCGTCAACGCGGCCGTGTTTGCCGTGATGCGGTCGAGCACGGGCGAGTCGACGGAGCTGCTCGAGAGCCTGTTGAGGCAAGTCCCGCGCGTGAGAGAGTCGTTGACCGACCTGCACCATTTCGCTATCCGGCTGGGCAAGATCGCGTATGTGCGGCTGTTGGTCGGCGGCTGGCCGCAGTACACGCTCGGGCCGCGCATTATTGCGTTGCTGAATCACGCGTACCAGAACGAGGACGAGGATATTGTCCAGTACCTGCTGGACTACACGGGCCTGTCGCCCAACGTGGCTACGATCGTGGCGGCGTGGAAGGCGTTGCACGACGTCGAGGCCGCGGCCGAGGAGCCCGTCGTGAGCGAGACGTTGCACACGTACGTGGTGACATCCGTGCAGACGTGCCTGCGCAAAGCCGTGCTGGACAAGAACGGCGGCGACGGCCAGCAGGGCGGGCCGGAGACGCTGCTCGCACCGCCGCAGTCGCAGAGCATCCGCCGCATGTACTGGACGTCGCTGGTCGAGATGGCGTGCTCCAAGGGCATGACGGAGCTGGTGCGGCAGCTGCTGGACGTGTCGCGCGACGCCGAGTTCCGCAGCCTGAACCTGCGCACGACGGTCAAGATGCTGGCGCTGGCGGTGGACGGCAACTTTGCGGACATGGCCGACATGCTCGTGGACTCGATCACGGGCGACCCGATGCCGGTGTTTGAGGGCAGCGACCCCTCGGCCGGCTTCCAGGCGCGGCTGATGCTGCAGCCATCGCCGCTCGGCATGAGCGGCGTGTCGCACGCGGCGGCGCAGAGCACGGCGTCGATGGATCCCGAGGCCAGCATCAGCCGCACGGGCATGGCGCTCTTCAGCGGGCTGCCGAGCAACGCGGTCGAGCGCTGCGAGGAGCTGCTGTACCGCTACTGCTCGCTGCCCAACTCGGCGCTGTTTGTGGCGCTGTTCCCGTTCTACCAGCTGTCGGAGCTACCGGACTGGGCCGAGGCCATCAAGGTGCACCGCATCGACACCATCTCGTACCTGATCGAGTCGGGCACGCGTCGCGCCGCAACGCAGGGTGGCGGCAGCAGCGTGTTCCATATCCGCGACGACTGCATCTGGGCCGCGTTCCAGGCCGGCAACGTCGAGATTGCGCAGATCCTGCAGTCGGCCGGCGGCAACGTCGGGTGGATGGAGTCGACAGGCGTGGCCGCGCCGCAGCTGTCGGGCATCGCGGCGTCGTGGAACGGCATCGGCAAGCCGTCGCAGGGAGCACCCGTTGCGCTGTCGCGACAGGGCACCGACGACAACGGCCACATGGACGCGATGGGGTTCGACTCGTTCCGGCTGTGCAGACCAGCTCGCCCGTGGCCCCGCGGCGGCTGCCCAACGCGGCCATGGCGCTGTTCAGTGCCTATGGCGGTCGCACCGAGTCGATTCCAAGCAAGAGCGCCATCAGCGGCGCGGGCTACGCAGCGAGCATCGGCAGTGCTGGCGGCGGCGGTGGCGGGTCGGGCGGGTCAGACGCCGGATCGACCAACGCGAGTATCCGCGAGCTGCTGCGCGTGGCGGACGAGAGCCATGCGGCGCGCTACTCGACGTCGCAGCAACAACTGCGCGAGTCTGCGCTCGCGAGCGGCGACAAGCTCGCGCACTCGACGCCGCGCGGGTACCGCACATCGCGTCCACCGTCATGGTCGTCGACGATGAGCAGCAACGGCGACGGCAACAGCAACAGCAGTAGCGGCGGTGGGGCGTGCCGCGATCGCGGACGAGCTCGCTGTTTTCGCGGCTGGTGCGCGGCGGGCTGGCGCAGACGTCCGAGGACCAAGGGTGGACGGCGTTTCTGGCGGGCAAGACCGACGACGTGTCCAAGATGATGGCGGCAAACACCATGTTGTCGTGGATGGAGCCGCCGTCGCTGGCGGCGCCCGTGGTGCTGTCCAGCCCGGCACGCGTGGGGACGCCGTCGGGGGCGGCAGCGGCAGCAGCGGCAGCGGCCGGGCCGGGCGTGTTCCAGTCGTCGGTGCTGGCGAGCGTGGGGCTGGACGCGAGCGGCGCCAGCGGCACGTTCAGCCCCAAGACGGTGGCCATGGGCGGCGACGTGCCGGACGCGTATGCGGTGTACGGTGCACTGGGCGGCACGCTGTACTAGGCCGGCAGGTGTCTGATGGCGGCGGTCGGAGATTCAGCGGCGGCAGATCTGGCGCGTGCGTGTTCGAGTGGCTGGCTGCTGCCCGCCTGGCTGGCTGGTGTCGAATGAACCGTTGGAAAGCTTATCGCCTTTGTGCGTCTTTGTATCAGTGCGCGTCTGCCCTTGCAAGTCTGCCTTCGTGACTTTGTGCGTTGTTTCCTTCCCTCGTGTCTGTCTGCGTGCGCGCGATAGCTCGCCACCACCAAGACCAAGGCCGCCGCCAGCAGCAACTCTGGCAGCAGCCCAACCACCACCACCACCAAGGCCACCACCGCCACCACCACCACCACCAAGGCCTCCACCGCCGCAGCCGCCGCTCCGCTCGCCATGACGCTGCTTGCGTCTGCGTCCCGCCCGCCGTCCCGCCCGCCGACCCGCCTCAACGCAAGCGTCCCCGAGTTCATCCCTGGCTCGGCCCCTGCCGCCGCCACCAGCACCTCCTCCAGCACCTCCAGCACCTCCTCCGGCAGCAGCAGCTCCGCCTCCAGCAGCAGCAGCAGCAGCAGCAGCAGCAGCAGCAGCAGCGCCAGACCCGCCGGCGGAGGCTCGTCTGCATCGACTGCCGTTCCCGCCCGTCGCGCCAGCCATCGCAGCCTCGGCCGCAAAGCCTCGTTTCCGTCGGCTCCTCCGTCGGCCCCTTCGCCTGCCCCTACGTCTGCCCCTACGTCTGCGCCTGCCCCGCCTCGATCAGCGCCCGCCATGAGCAGCAGGACACGTACGTCGGCCGGCCTGCGTGCCTTGCCTTGTCATGCCGCACGCTCCGTCACTCATCCGTGTCATCCGTGTCATGGCATGCGGCGTCTGCGTCTGCGTCTGTCTGCTGCTGCTGCCTACTACTGCCTACTACTGCCGATGCACACGATCAGCTGGCACCAGGCCGGGCAACAGACAGAGCCAGTCGGCGCGTCGCAAGAGCCGCACCGACCCCGTCGCTGAGGCGCTTGACGACTTTAGCATGGCGCCAGACGCGCTGCCCGCCGACCACGACGTGAGCCGGCTTCTTGCATGGCGCTGTCTGCTCCGCACCACAACTGACGTGCGATCGGCGGCTGGCCGTGTGTGCAGGACCACCATGCGCTGCAGCTGACGCCCAACAAGCGCGGGCAGGTGTCGCTCAACCACCTCATCAACTTTTCCTTTCCGCCCAGACAGAACTTGCATTCGTCCGCGTCCGGGTCCGCGTCCAGCCGCCGCCGTCGCCAGAACATCGAGCCGTTCAACAAGCAGCGCTTTCTCAACGCAAAGTAAGCTGCACGCACATGTGCGCCGTGTGTGTGCGTGGTGGGCTTGGCTGATCCCATCGATCCCGCGGCAGCTTCCGGTTCGTACTGCGGCCGGACAAGGACTACCAGGTGTACCTGTTCGACCCGGACATCATTGTCGAGTGGGAGGACATTGACCAAGTCGTGAGTCTGCAGGATGCCGCTTGCCGCCTAGCGCTTGCATCGCCGCCACACGCAGGCTGACACGGCCGCTTTGCGCGCCTACGCAGATCATGCCAACATCCAAGGACCAGGCATGTCCCATCTGCTTGTCGCCGCCCGTCGCGCCGCGCGTGACAAAGTGCGGCCATGTATACTGCTGGCCGTGCATCCGCCACTACCTACATCTGGGCGAAAAGAGCTGGCGCAAGTGCCCGATTTGCTACGACTCCATCTACGACCGCGACCTCAAGAGCGTGCATTTCTCGGCCGTCACCGAGATTGGCAAGCCGGCCGTGTCGGCTCCTCGCCTCGTGCAGTTTACGCTCATGAAGCGCGTCCAAGTAAGCGCCGCTGTGCGAGACTCTGCCCAGCATCCAACAGTCCACACGCCACACGCCACGCTGACACGCTGGCTTGCCAGAACTCGACCATTGCACTGCCAAAAGAGTTGTACGATGCGTGGGAGAACCGGTTTGTGCCGCCCGTCGTGACGACCGAGTCGGCGCTGAGCTATGCCAAGCTGCTGGTATCGACCCGCGCGCACATGGTCGCTGTGGCGCAATCCGACGAAGCAGCGCTCGGTGCCGCGATTGCCGATCATGCGCAGCAGGCTGCATCATACCCGCACGTGGCCGGCACAGACTCTGAGCGGCCGTTCCTCGACATGTGCATGTCCGACATCCGGGTACGTCCATGTCACGCCATCCTGCACACGCATCCATTCATTCATTCTACGGGCCATCTCTACACGTTCTGCCCGCTCACCTCTGTCGCGTGCTGACCGTCAGTTGCAATGCACAGACACTGCTGCTCAACCCCGCCGAACGCGCAGCACCGGCAACCGCACCCTCACTACAACCCTTCATGTCACGCCCGTCCGCCTCGTCGCTCCTCAACGCCGCCTCGGCATCCTCGTCCACAGACTCGCACCGCGATATCGTCAAGCTCGCCAACGAGGCGCTGGCGCATAGCGCGGATGCGGAAACGTACTATTTCTACCAGTCGGCTGACGGCCAGCTCCTTTACCTGCACCCGCTTGATATCAAGATCCTCAAATCCGCGTACAACGAGTATGAGGCGTTTCCGGAACATATCGAGGTGCCTGTGCTTGCTGCTCAAGAGTCGACGGTCAATATGGTGCGTGGGGGTGTGCATCGTGTTGGTGTCCGAGTGTGAGACGTGGTGGTCTGACGACATGTGATGATCAGGAGTTGCGCAAAAAGTGCAAGTATCTGGGCCACTTGCCCCTATCTTGCGACGTGACGTTTTGTGAGGTTGATTTGGCGAGTGTCGTGCCGGCGGACACGCTTGACCAGTTCTCTCGTGAGTCGATCATCCCTGCAAGTGGTTCTTGCAGATTGACTGACTGACCCGCCACTTCATTTTGGTGGTGGTGGTGGTGGCGGACACGCAGGCGAGTTGTCAAGCCGCATCAAGCGGTTGCGGAAACAGCAGCAGCAGGATGACCATGCAGCGACGCAGCCAGCCGGCCACCTCGACCACCAGTACTCGATCGAGTCCATGGCAGCAGGGGGTAGCGATACCAGCGCCACGCAGCGCGACGATGCGCAGTGGCTCGAAGGTGCATTCAGCGCGTCATTGTCCGAGTCGGGCATGCGATCCCTGAGCCCATCGATACACGACCCGCCGCCCGCATCCGCGTCACCATCAGCGTCCACATCCAGTTTCGCCAAGATGGCACGGGCGGCAGCAGCCGCGTCCAGCAAGCCATGGACACACGCAGCGCCGCGGCATCGGCACGCGTCAGACGACGAGCTGTTACCACAGGACCGCCATGGATGGGTGCTGGATTTTGACGAGACGGCGCTGCTGAACCTGCAGTCGGGTGCTGCGGACGCGGCGGACGCGGCTGCCCCGTCGTCGTCGTCGTCGGCGGCGGCATCGACGGGTGGCGGGCGGTCCAAGAAAGGCAGCAAAAAGGTCATGCTGGTGACCAACGGCGGCGCGCGTCGCCGCAACTAGCCCCGCCGCTGTCACTCTCACTGCGTCCGTGTGTATGCGTCCCTGCATGTATGCATGCATGCGGGTTTACCTGTCATGCCGGCCACACTCGGCCGTGAAAATGAAACTGGCCCGCCTGTCTGACATTTACGCACCTTTTGCCACTTTGCGAATCTGGGGGCTGTCGAGCGTTG
The DNA here is from genome assembly GCA_025526915.1 of Entophlyctis helioformis. Taxonomy (NCBI): domain Eukaryota; kingdom Fungi; phylum Chytridiomycota; class Chytridiomycetes; order Chytridiales; family Chytriomycetaceae; genus Entophlyctis; species Entophlyctis helioformis. The sequence continues at coordinate 86,361 of JAHLKH010000054.1, read as the reverse complement.
ACGCGTGGTCTGCCAGCAACGTGACGAGAGACTGACTCTGCGCACCTGGACCGACACACGCACACAGACACGCACGCACGTAGACACACACGCAGTCGGGCAGCAGCAGCAGCAGCAGCAGCAGCAGCAGCAGCAGCAGCAGCAGCAGAAGCAGCACGGGCCGGAGAGGATGTCGGCAGTCAATTCACCGTCGGTGCGGCAACTACGGTAAGGAATAGCCGTGCCTCGGCATCACATCTGCATGCAATGTGCTATTGTTTTGGTGTCTGCTGGCGCGTGTGGCGCTTGGCTTGATTATCGGGCTTCCAAACTCCGACATTGCCGCTGCCACTGCCGCCGACACTTGCTCACTGCCGACCCGCTCACTGGCGACCTGCAAACAAACACACATATACACACGGGCACACACACGGGCACACACGCCGTGACACATGCACAGGCAACAGGAGCGCAACGCATCGCGCGAGATCGACCGAGCCATCGAGCGCGACCGCAAAGCCAGAGAGAAGCTGGACAAGGAGCCCAAGATTCTGATTCTGGGGTCGTCCGACTGCGGCAAGTCGACGCTGCTCAAGCAGTTTCGGATACTGCATGGGGCGGGGTTCAGTGCGGCGGAGACGCAGGCGTACAAGGCACAGATGGTGCTCAATGTCGTGGAGAGCGTGACGAGTCTTGTCAAGGCGGTCGCGGCGCTCGATGATCGGTTTGATACGGTCGAGAACGAGGTGTGGGCTGCGCGTAGTTGCGTGAGGTCATGTGTGGTCGCGTGAATGCATCGTGAGGGAGGGAGAGGGAGAGTTGCGGATGCTGACACGCATCGCTGTGCGCGTGTGATGTAGAAACTACGCGACTTGGTGCTCGCGTTCAGGGTGCCCGAGCCGCCGAGCTTACCGAGCGAGATTGCCAGCGCTGTGCAGACGCTGTGGAACGATACGGCCATCCAACGGGCCTGGAAAAAGTCACACGAGTATTCCATCCAAGACACTGCCGACTAGTATGTCGACTTGCGTCGCATTCTGTCTGCCTGCCTGCCTGCTGCCTGTCTGTCTGTCTGTCTGTCTGTCTGTCTGTCTGTCTGTCTGTCTGTCTGTCTGTCTGTCTGTAATGCAACGCTCGCTCAACACGTGCATCACAGCTTTCTGTCCAAGGCGACGGAAATCGCATCGCCCGACTACAAACCATCCACGTCCGACATCCTGCACACACGTCTGCCGACCGACGCCATTACCGAGACGACACTGCAGATCGGCGCGCACGCGTGGCACTTTTTCGATGTGGGCGGCATGGTCAAGCAGCGCAAACACTGGATCCCCTATTTCGACGGGGTGCACAGCATCATGTTTGTCGTGTCGCTCGCGTCGTACAACCAGCAGCTCGAAGACGATCCGACCATCAACCGCATGGCAGACGCCATCGCGCTGTTTGATTTGACCATCAACCATGAGCGGTTGGCGGGCATCCCTGTCATTCTGTTCATGAACAAGAAGGATCTGTTCAAGGCCAAGATCCAAAGATACCCGGTTGTCAAGTATTTCCCGGATTTCATTGGTGAGGGGGACGACCGTCATGGCTGCGTCTGCGTCTGCGTCTGTGTCTGAGAGTGTGCGACTGACAAGCAGTCGTGGACGGGGATAGGCCGGGAAAAGTACGACCAGGCATGCAAGATGTTTGCCAACAAGTTTTGCTCGCAGAATGCCACAGAAGGTCGGCCCATGTTTGTGCACTTTACTCGCGCGACCGACACGCAGGCAATGGATTTCGTCATCAAGGCCGTCATGTATGTCCTCCCCTCTGACGCTCTCTCTCGCACTCTCACACGCGCGTGGCTTGTCTGTCTTGCCGTTGTGGCTTACATGCATGTACGCATCGTCATGCAGGGAATCGCTGCTCCACATTATTGTCAAAAGCAGCGGGTTGTTCTGATTGGGCTCCTTGCAATAAACCGGTCGATGCAGGCAGCACCAAGACCCAACTGCGATTGGGACCAGCGACGACAGACATGGACAGACGGGGATTCATTCGGCATTGCTGCCGTCCGATATCCAGACACCAGTCCATCAGAACTTGTCTGTGCGCAGAAAGAGCGGGACGTGTCCGCCGTCCTGCGCGGCTCTCTCTGCCCAGTCGATAAACTGTTGCTCGCTGCCAATCGAGACGACGCTCTGCGTACTCGGATGCGTGATGCTGAATGGAGACACAAGCCGCACCATCCATCCCTTGTCGCCGGTGGTGGCAAGGGTCCCGACACCAAGCGCCGAGCCAAACGCGTCTAGCTCAGAGCCGCTCACCAACCCCGTTGCGAATGATATGGATACGCTGTCACTGCCGAGCAAGCCCAGATCCGCGACGGCGTCTGCAAGAAGCCGCGCTGAGACTTGGACAGAGTCGCTGACCACTTCGCACAGGAACAGCGTGCGAGGGTTGTTGATGGGCTGCTGAAGAATCACATACGCGCTGTGGTCAGTGGATGCGCGCACAACGAGGCGGTACCGCGGGTCAGTGCGGCTGCCGATCCATTGTGTCCAGTACTCGGCGCCTGGTCTCTGGAACAGCCCGACTTTGTTGCTCGCATATGTGGCATACAGCGCGTGCATCCACTGCGCCATCTGCACGTCGTCGCGCAGCTGGACGGCGACTGACGCGGTGGGCGTGTGGGTGATCACGCCCGTCCATGTCGACTGCAGCAGCGGCCACGGCACCCAGCCTCGCGACAGATACAAGCTGAATGCAGGCGATGCCGGGTTGGTGTGAAGGAAGCCCACGTGCATCTGCCGGCTCGCCATGTACTCGATCGACTTGTCCATGAGCATGGCCGCCAGCCCACGCCTGCGATGCTCAGGAGCCGTGCCCACGTCGCCGACCGCACCAACGGCCACATGCCCATAGGCACCAACAGCCATGGACCGGCTGTACACACGCACCGATGCCGCAACAGCCGACTGGCCCGAATCCATCGCCAGCAGCACGCCGCAGGGATCGCGCAGCGGGTCCAAGTGCCAGTGGTCGGCGAACAGCGCACGGGGCACGCCGGCAAACACCCGCGCGCAGTGGTCAAGGAAGCCGTCGGCCCCGCCCCGCCCGCGGCCCGCACCGGACACATGCACAACGCCGTACGATCTCGATGCAGCGTTCATTGCAGTCACGGGCAGCCACGCCGCCGTCCACGCCTCGCCGGCCGCCCGGTGCGCCGTCACGACGCGGCCAACGACGGCCAGGTCGAGCCCGCCGTAGATGTGCGGGAAGCCGAGCGGCGCATCCTCAAACGCAGTGCCCTTGGCGACCTTGGCCGCATGCTCGGCACGCAGGGCGGCCATCTCCGCCTGCTCCTGTGCACGCATCGACATGTCGGGCGATGCCGGGTCCTCCCACCGCACCGACGCTGCCACTCGGGCGAGCGGGATCTCGAGCACGACGAGCGTCGTCTGCGAGCCAAAGAAGCGGTTGGCGACGACCAGCGACTGCGGGGCCGTCGACAGGTGCATGAAGCCGTCCGAGACGTCGAGGGCCGTGCCCTGCCACTTGGCGGTCGTGGGCGGCGGCGGCGATGGGCCAGCACCTCCGACGGCCGATGGAATGAGGTGCTTGATGCCGTCGTACTCGGCGACCGTCAGGATCTTGTAGCCAAACTCGGGTGCAGGCATGTGTCGGTTGGTGTTGTGCAGGCAAGGCTGCGATCGCACACAGATCGCACACGGATCGCACCTGGGCCATGCCAGACGGCAGGTGCCGTGCCACGCCATCCCGCGGCCGGTTGCGTCCATCCAACGTGGCAATGTGGCCGCGGCATGTTTCAGCCGCCAATGTGGCCGCGGCCAACCGCGCCGTGGCGGCCGTGTTGGACGGCAGTGGCCGCGGCCAAGTCGCCCGAGGGTGCCGCGGCCACCGGTGCGTCCAAGTATAAGAAGCGGCGACATCCAGGCTACGACAGCCCCCATCAGCATCCGATAAGACACTCCCAATGAGCACTTCCAAAGACACCGCTGTGATCGTCGTCCCCGATGCGGCAAAGTCCGTCGACTACACCAAGAACGCCTCGCTTTCTCTCGAGTGGCGTGATGTCGCGCTGAGCGTCGAGGTCGCCGGCAAGAAGCAGCGCCAGCTGCTGCACAGCATGAACGGATCTGTCCAGGCTGGCGAGGTCGTCGCCATCATGGGCGGCTCAGGCAAGTCCCCGCCATGCTCATTCGCATTCACATCGTCGTTCGCCTCTGGCATTGGGATATTGCCCTTTGTGTCTGACACTCTGCCCTGCTTCATCCATCGCTCATCCATCAGGCGCCGGCAAGTCCACGCTGCTCAACGTCCTTGCCGGCCGCATCGGTCCTGGCGATCTGTCTGGCGACGTGCTTGTCAACGGCTCGCCACGCAACCCGTCCACCTGGCAGTCGCAGTGCGCATACGTCGAGCAGGACGATCTCATGTTCAAGACGCTCTCGGTCGAAGAGACGCTCACGTACTCGGCCATGCTGCGTCTGCCCGAGTCCATGCCAACGGCCGAGAAGACCCGCCGCGTCAACGACATCATCATGGACCTCGGCTCAACAACTGCCGCAGCACCCGCATCGGCGACGCTGAGAACCGCGGCATCTCGGGAGGCGAGCGCAAGCGTGTGTCGATCGGCATCGAGATGGTCACCGACCCGCAGATCCTGTTCCTGGACGAGCCGACGTCGGGTCTGGACGCCTTCACGGCATTCAACATCATCGACACCATCAAGCGACTGGCCGTCAAGCAGAACAAGATCGTGCTCATGACCATCCACCAGCCACGCACGGACATTCTCGATCTGTTCGACAAGGTCGTGCTGCTCAGTGCTGGCCGCACGCTGTGGCTCGGCCCGACCCGCGACGCGCTTGCACACTTTGAGTCGCTCGGATACACGCTGCCAGACAAGACCAACCCGTCCGACTTCTTCCTCGACATCACGACGCTCGACCAGCGCACCGATAAGCTGCGCGAAGAGTCGCTTGCCCGTATCGAGATGTTCCATGCGGCGTGGCTCAAGATCGAAAGCAGCGGCACTCTCACGCCTAACGGCTCAGTGAGAACGGCCACGCCTTCGCTGGCTGCCTCCGACTCGTCCACGATGGGCACTTTCAGCACATCGTTCACAGCCGAGTTCATCGTCCTGCTCAGACGCAACATGATTGACGTTGTCCGCGATATCCCGACTTTCATCGCGACACTTGTGCAGGCAGTCATCATCATGGTATGTGCATGAACGGCGCTGTTGCCCAACCCACCAACCAGACCGCCTGCTGACCACTCATGATCCTCAATCACATCCATCCAACACCGACAGCTCCTTCTTGGCTTCATCTTCTACAAGTCAAGTAACGACTATGCCGGCACACAGAACAAGATCGGCGTGCTGTTCTTCATGTGCATCAACATGACCTTTTCCATCGTGCTCCCGACTCTTGCCTCCTTCCCTCTCGAGCGCCATATCATCAAGCGCGAGCGTGCAGCCGGCACATACCGCGCGGCATCGGCCTACATCGCCAAGTGGATCTCGACCCTGCCGCTCGTGCTTGCCACGGCACTCATCCTCGCCATCCCCGTGTACTGGATGATCGGACTCCGCAGCGACGACGGCGGCAGATACGGCACCTTTGTGCTCATTCTGATTGTGCATGCCAATGCAGCCAACGCGCTCGGTCTGCTCATCGGCTCAACCGTGCGCGATATCAAGATTGGCCAGATCTTGGCGCCGCTCATCATTGTCGTCATGCTGCTCTTTGGCGGCCCTCTCGTGTCGCTCGACTCCACGCCCGTTGTGTTCAGATGGATCCAGTATGTCTCGATCATCGCGATCAGCAACAAGGCGCTCGCACAGAACGAGTTTCTTGGCCGCACGCTCGAGTGTCCCAACCCCAATGCCGTCTGCTTCCGTGACGGCCAGCAGGTCATTGACACGCTCGCTCTCGGATCGCCGTCGCTGTGGGCGAGCGTTGCGCAGAACCTTGGCATTGCAGCCTGCTTCCTTGTGCTTGGATACATCATGTTCCAGCGCACCAGCAAACCCCTGATGCGTCTCAAGTAGCGCATCTGTCCTTTGATTATTCCAATGAACGTTGTGCATCACCGCCGTACAAGCGTCCTGTTGAGACACAAGCCATCACACCGAGCCACGCAGCAGTGAGCGTCAGCGACTGCCCAAGTGTCCAGCTTCACGTCTTGTCTTGTGTGTCAGTCGAGTCCTCATGCAAGATAAGATTAAAAAGCCGCTTGCTCGCAACTTTCCCAATCAGCCGATTCAGCGACGATTCAGCGACATGACGAAAAACGCCACCCTCAAGTCGTCGAGTGCCAGTGCACCTGCTGGCCAGATCAGTCGCAACGCTTACTCGTTCGTCACCTTCTCATGGCTGAACCCCGTCCTCCGCCGTGGCTTCAACAAGCCACTGCAGCAAGAGGTACCTTGAACGTCCTTGTGCACCAGCCGCCGTTGAGGCTGACATTCGCTTGAAGGACCTGCCCGACCTGAGCGACAATGACAAGTCTGTTGCTGCCCAGCACATCATGGACGACTTCTGGTTCAACTTCTACCTGCACAGAGCCAGTCCAACTCGTACCAAGCAGCCGTCGCTTGCTGGCGCACTGGTCTCGCATTTCCTGCCGTACTAGTACGTCCTCAATGTTCTGCCGTTGCAAAGTACTTGCGCCTCTTGACGAGTCACACGACTAACGTCATCACAGCCTCCTCGACTTCCTGCTGCGAGCGATCCCGGTTGCCTCCAGCATCGGCATGCCTCTGCTCATCCCGCAGATCCTGCAGATTCTGGCTGACGGCCCGGACTCGCCTGGCCTGATCATCCGCAATGTCTATGCCCTGATCGCTCTCTACTTCAGCGGACAGTTTGTCACGTTTGCCGCAAAGTACTCGTCCAGCGCCTTGAGGCTCAATATCGAGATGCACCTGCGATCAGTCACCACCAACGCCGTCTACGTCAAGGCTCTGCGTCTGTCGCCCAAGGCTCGCAAGACGTTCACCGCTGGCATGATCAACTCGATTCTCGGCTCGGACATTGCGGCTGTTACCGGCATTGGCAACAGCGTCCTCGAGCTCGTCATGAACTCTGTCCAGATTGCCTTTGCAATCTACTTCCTTGCTCGCGTTCTGGGCTATGCCATCTGGATCTCTGCCGGCGTCTACCTCGCTCTGACGTTCTTCCAGTTTGCTCTGGGACCGCTCGTCTCCAGCGCGTATGGCGCTGTCATGGTTGGTCTGGACAAGCGCACCAAGCGTCTGCGCGAGTTCCTGTACGGCATCAAGATCATCAAGTACCAAGCCGCTGAAGACATGTTCCTCAAGTCCATCTCTAGTGCTCGCGCTGAGCAGATTGTCGGTCTTCGCAAACTTGTTGCGAGCAACATCCTTATCTTTGGTATGTGCCTTGCGTCCATCCTGACCTCGACCGACGGCATTGGCTCACACAGCGCCTGTTGTTTACAGCGTCGCTCGCGATCCAGCAGGCGAGTCTACCTGCGATCACGTTCATCTCGTACACGGCGTTTGGCGGATCCATGACAGACGGCTCGCCCTTCCTCATCCTTGGCCTTCTCCAAGCACTGATTGGCCCTTCTGGAAACATCGGCAGTAACTTTAGTGATGTCATCGAGTTTGGCGTCTCGTACAGGCGTCTCAGCAACTTGCTTCTTGCCGAAGAGGCGAGAGCTGGCGAGACGACTGCGATGCTCGCCAAGAACGCGTCCAAGGACGACTCGGCCATCCAGTTGGACGGCGCGTCGTTTACCTGGGAGCAGGTTGAGAAAAACGACGACGACGACCACGACGACGATGAAGACGACAAGACCAAGGAGCAGGAGCCGTTCAAGCTCGAGGACGTCAACCTGTCCATCCCGCGCGGCTCGCTCGTTGCTGTTGTCGGCTCTGTTGGATCTGGCAAGTCGTCGTTCCTGTCTGCTGTCATTGGCGGCATGCGCAAGACGGCCGGCTCGTCGTCCGTCTTTGGATCCATCGCCTACTGCGCTCAGGAGCCGTGGATCCTGACCGGCACCATCGAGGAGAACATTGTGTTCAGCGACGAGTCTGTGCGTCCCAACATCGCCAAGGCCGTGTCTGCCTCGTGTCTTGAGCACGATCTCGAGATCCTCCCCAACGGTCTCGGCACGCAGATTGGCGACAAGGGCATCAACCTGTCTGGCGGCCAGAAGGCTCGTGTTGCACTCGCTCGTGCCATTGCCCGCGACGCCGACATCTACCTGCTGGACGATCCCATTGCTGCTCTCGATGCACACGTCGGCAAGAAGGTGTTTGACGAGGCCATCTGCGGCACGCTCAAGAGCAAGACGGTCGTGCTTGTCACGCACCAGCTGCACCTGCTTCCCAAGGTCGACTTTGTCGTCGTGCTTGACAATGGCCGTGTTGCCGAGACGGGCACGTTCAAGGATCTCATGGCTGTCCCTGAGAGCGCTCTCTCTGGCATCATGAAGGACTACCACTTTGATGACGTGGAAGCCGATGGAGACGAGGCTGTGAAGGACGAGGACGAGGTTGTGGTCAAGGCCGTCAAGGAGTTTGAAGAGCAGCAGGCCATTGCAGAGGACCGTCGCGAGGTAAATGATTGCACGCTGATCCTGTACATGCGCCAACCCGATCTGACATGTGACATCTGCTTCCAGGGTGCTGTCACGCTCGAAACTTTCAGATCCTTCTTCCTCGCTGTGGGCTACCCGTACTTTGGCTTTGTTCTCGTGTTGGCAACCCTTACCACCGCCATTTCGACGCTTGTCAACATCTCAGTTGCCATCTGGGCCGACAACAAATGGGGATGGTCGCAGGAACAGTACCGCAACTTTTACATTGGCATCGGAGCTAGCGAGGCTTTCGTGACAGGTAAGTGCACCATGCGCATCCAATCCACCACATGTCTGGTTTGTCTGACATTGGTGATGCCTTGCATCCTCTTGCCGCAGTCCTCTTGAGTGTGTCCTTCTTCATTGGAGCCTTTGTTGCAAGCAACGTGCTCCACGATCGCGCTCTCGCTGGTCTCATGCGCGCACCCATGTCGTTCTTTGACACACAGCCCATCGGCCGCATCATCAATCGCATGACCACCGATGTCCGCAGACTCGACTTTGTCATGGGCATGATGCTCGACAACTTTACCGCCAACCTGACTGCGTTCATTGTTTCTCTCGTGGTTATCATCTACTCGTCTCCTCTCCTCATCAGTAAGTCTCGTCTGGATGCGACTGTCCTTGCTGCCATTCTAACCGCCTGCCTACGCCAACAGTCCAATTCGCGGTGATTGCAGCTATGGCTTTCATGATCTTCCGCTTCTACATCCGCTCGTACCGCGAGATGAAGCGTCTGTCGTCCATCCTCGCCTCGCCACTTGTGTCGCACCTCTCCGAGACGATCAACGGCATCCCCACGATTGCGGCATTCGGCGCACAGTCCAACTTCATTGCTGGACAGCATGCCAAGATGGATCTGTCCAACAAGTCGACTCTCATCCTGACCAGTGCACAGTCGTGGCTCGGCCTGCGTCTGCAACTGCTCTCGCAGACGATCATGTTTGTGCTGCTGCTCCTTGCTGCCAACGGCGTCATCACCGGCAACGGATCTGTCGGTCTTGCGCTCATTAGCATTATGACGATTGGCGATAACTTCAACTCTGTCTTGCAGATTTATGGCATTGTGGAGGCATCGTTCAATGCCGTCGAGCGTCTCAACCACTATGCCAACGAGCTGCCGTCCGAGGCACCTCGCCTGCTGCCCAACGACCCTGCGACCAAGGACGAGTGGCCGACTGCCGGTGCACTTGCCATCCGCGACCTGCAGATCTGCTACGACTCGCGTCCCGACCACGCCGTCATCAAGAACCTGTCGCTCGACATCCGTCCTGGCGAAAAGGTCGGCATTGTCGGCCGCACCGGCTCGGGCAAGAGCACGCTCATGACGGCCCTGTTCCGCATCATGGAGGCATCCAAGGGATCCATCACCATCGACGGCCGCGACATTGCGACGCTCGGTCTCAAGACGCTGCGCTCTCGCCTGCAGATCATCCCGCAGGAGCCCGTGCTGTTCAAGGGAAGTGTGCGGTCCAACCTCGACATGCTGCAGACGGGATACACCGACGACCAGCTGTGGGAGTCGCTGTCGCTCGTGGGTCTCAAGGACTACGTGGCTGCGCAGACGGACAAGCTGGATGCGGCGATCGAGGAAAACGGATCCAACCTGTCGATGGGCCAGCGCCAGCTGCTGTGTCTTGCCAAGGCCATTCTCGCGCGCCCAAAATGCTCATCATGGACGAGGCGACGGCGTCGGTGGATGCCGAGGCCGACAAGCGCATCCAAGAGTCGATCCGGTCGCAGTTTGCCGACACGACGGTGCTGAGCATTGCGCACCGTCTCAACACGATTGCGGCGTTTGACCGCGTGCTTGTGCTTGACCAGGGCGAGATTGCCGAGTTTGATGCGCCGCATGTGCTGCTCGGCCGGGCTGGCTCAGTGTTTGGCGAGCTTGTGGATGCGACTGGTGCTGCCAACGCTGCCGTCATTCGCGAGATTGCCAGCGGCCACTTCAACGCTTCGCAGGTGTGATCTGTCTGTCAGACTGTCAGCCATCAATACATCCCTGTGCAACAGCCACCGCTGCCCTTGAGCACGACAGCCAGCCAGACTCGCGCAGCCTGTTCATTTTGTTGATGACGACACAAGCTGCCGCTGTCTGTTGATCACCAGCTGCAGACAGCAGCCTGTCTTGGTGCCATCGCCATCGCCGCCTTCAAAGAAGCCGTTGGACAGCAGCCGAGGCAGACACAGCTCGTACAGCGGAAAGAAGCGATCCACAAAGTCGACGACCTGCGATCGTGTCAGGCAAAGTGTCGCATCGCCGCGGTCTCGCCGCATGCACTCCTCCTGCTCCCACCGCCACTCGTACACGACGTCCGTCTGCTCTGCTGCAATGTGCACAAACGCATCCATCAGCGGATACCACGACCGCTCGTACTCGGCCAGGCTCTCCATGACCTGCGCGATGTTGTGCTGCGTGTACTTGAACACGGATCGCATTGCTGCTGGCGGGTCGAGTGTGCCTGCACCGTCGTGCAGGTGCTGCTGATGCCTGTCAAACAGCTGCGCCGTCTGCTCGGGTGTCCACGGCCTGAACCCCAGGAACCAGCCCTCGAACAGCACGACATCGACCGGCTGCTCGACCGTCTGCCACTGCGATGGTGGCGCACGGTCGCCGCGTCCGCCCCGCAGCGACTTGTCGTATGAGGGCAGCACCACAGGCAGACGGCCGGCCACCAGCCGCTGCAGCGTGTCGGTCACCAGCCGGCTGTCGTGCGTGCCGGGCAGGCCACGGTACTCGAGCAGCGGGTTGTCTGCGTGTGCGGCTGCCACGGCCTGCTGGCGGTCGAACGGCAGATACGCATCGTCGGCACTCCACGCCACGGCTCGCAGCGGCTGCCCAGCGGTCTGCCCAGCGGTCTGCCCTGGCGTCTGGCTGCTGCTGCTGCTGTTGCGGCCCAGTGCGTCGACCAGCTGCCGCACGAGCGTGGTCTTGCCTGCTCCTTGCGGCCCCGAGATGCCCACCACCAGCGGCCGCCTCTGTTCGCCTGCGTCTGCTGCGTGTCTGTGCCTGTGGCTCGCATGCCAGCCCACCACGGCCTCGGCCACTCTCGCTGCTGTTGCTGTTGCCATCAGCCAGTCATCGGCTGTGACCACGCACGGCAAAAGCATCGCCAGATCTGTCGCGTCGCTCGTCGCTCGCTCGCCTTGTCCAGCCGCCACAAACACCAGGCGAGCAGCCTGCAACGACCAGCCCGGCGATACCAGCCCCCAGTGGCAGCCTCCACTGCTTACGCCATCATGGCCACTAACAGCGTGCCAGAAGACCACACGGCACTGCTCGTCCAACCGCTGAGCCATGCCCGCCTGCCTCCTGCATGCCTCGGCCATCAAGCCATCTGCCAACAACAGATATGAGCTCCTGCTTGCCAAGGCTGGCGGCATACGGGCTGTCACCAACTATGCTGCCTCTCCCGCCATGCTCTGCTCGCCCAGTGCAAGCCAGCCAACGACATATCCACCGTTGCTGTCAACACCAGGCGTCCTGCCGGCCCAAACGCTGCACTGAGCAAGGCTGTCGATGATGCCGCTGTCTGTGGCTGGCCGTCCCATCGTGGCTTGCTCTTGCATGCTGGCTGGACCCATCTGCCGTGTCCAAGGTCCAGCTCATCACAAGTGCATTCACACACAAGGACGGCTGCACCAGGATCGGTCATCTCAACATGGCCATCGTCCAGAGCATGGCAACAAGCAGATCCCACAGATGCACATGCGTTCCTGCAGAGCATCTCGCTGCTGTTCCACTCGACCAGGATCGCAGTGCCGCTGTTCATGGGCCAAGTCGAGGGCAATGTGCGTGCTGCTCATCGAGGTGATCCAGATGGCCAGCAAGCTGGATGCCAATGGATGCAAGCTGATCATTAGCGAGGAGGGCCACATGTTCAAGCAGACGTCTGTGCATGAGCTGCACGCACTTCCTGAACTCGTTCCTGACCACGACTGCCTGTGCGGCCCAGGAGTGATCCGCCTGATCAAGCCAGAATGAGCAGGCATTCAAGACAGCAGTCAGACCATTGCAGCCACAGTCGTCATTTGTGTCTTGATTGCAGCCATAACGGCCTGGCATGCCTCGCAGTCATCATCATCAAGTGCAAACACGTTCATTCACTCTGCGCAATGCTGCTGCTGCTGCTGTTCAGCCTCGCGTTTCACTCAGCCGCAACCGCAGACGCCTGGCTCCCATCCATCGGCTCGACCTGCGCAGCAAGCTGAGGGTTGACAAGTCTGTCCACATCACGCTGGATCTTGACAAACGCCTGGCGCACATCCGATGCTGCTGCACGATTGCCTGGCTGGTCTCGCATCAGGCGACGGATCTCTGCACGGATCTCTGCAGCAACAGCCTTTTGTGCCTCTGTGCGGTTGTCAAAGTAACCCCCGACAGAAAGAACATCCCTGGCAACGTGCAGCACCGTCGCGCCAAAGCTCCACAGATCCGACGCGATAGAGTAGACCTGATCCTCAACGGCTTCGGGTGCAATGAACGAGTCGGTTCCAAGTAGTTCCGAGTGCGAAATGCATGTGTGGCTGGCTGGAATCAATGCAGCATTGCCAAAGTCCATGATGCACCAGACCTGGCGATTGCGAGAGTGCATGATGTTGTTGGGGCTGATGTCGCAGTGGACCACTCGAAGGGATGCGAGGTGTTCAAGAGCAGATAAGCCGTGCCTGATGTATTTCACAAGCTGCTCCAGACGAGCAGTCGGACTGCCTGAGTTCAGCACGCTTTGGTCGTGGAACAGCAGCTCCTCAACCAGAACAATGCCAGCATCACGGTCGGTCATGTCCTTGTAAGTGAACAGACTGGCGATGTTCGGGTGGCCCTGCACCATACGCGTCATCCTGATCTCCCTGCTCCAGCCGCGTGGCTTGTGTTTGGCGCAGTGCATGACGCCAGCACAATTCCTGACTCTTATGACTTTTACGCCATGGGGTGCCGAGAACTGCTCAGCCTTGAACAGCTTACAGGAACGCAGAAACCAGTCAATGGCGTTGGATACGTCGTCTGTGTCATCCTCACTGTCACTGCTGCCAGAACCCGTGAGGTTGCTGTCCGTGGACAGACCGTGACGAGTCCATGGGTTGGTTGGCGCCAGAGTATCGGCTGGGAAGTCGTATGGGTCGCCAAGCTCTGACGTGGTGTTGACCAGGTTGTACAGTCGTCGCGAATACCCTCGCAGGTGACTTGCAAACGCAAAGATGGGCCGCACAAGACCAGCAATCTGTGCGTGCCCCTGCTCGGTGGCGAGATCAACGCGCTTGAACGCCATGGAGCCGTGGCTGGTGTCCTCCTGTCCATGATCGTTCATGCCTTCGCTTTCAGCAAACGCTCGTTCGTCCATGCTCGCAGCCAGTAGAAGATCCAGCTCGACTGCTGCTGAAACAGCTGGAAATGCCTCCACAGACTTGGATGTTGGGCTGCTGTCCGAGGTTGCTGGAAGCAGTGGTGCTGCTGCCTGAGGCATGGCGTCAAACGAGACGCTCCAGCTGTCCTTGTTGGTGTGGAGCAACAGTGCAACCCGATCGTCTGTCCCAAAGACTGGCCGCATGCACAGAAACTCGACGGATGACACTCCAATCAGAGCGCCATAGATGCGCAGAGTGGCACGCTCAGCCACTGGAGCATGGCGGAGCACTCCTGGAGATCACCCATTGCACAGGCATGGGTCGTGAGTGCCGTGTGTGTGGTGAGTGTGTGTGTGTGTGGTATGCAGCACACCCGACTGAGCACACGCAGCCACTCACCAAGCCAGACAAGCATACACATCGTCATGTTGCGCGCCAGCCTGTCAAAGTCCCTGTGGTTGTCTGCACTGGTGACTCGAGTCCCCGAGACCTCAGCCAGGAAGAAGGGACAGTGCAGGGACGCCAAGAGAGCAGCCGTGATATCCGCATCTGTCCTGAGCAGTGGGTTCCTGAGACATGCAGTAATGTCGGGCTGTCTTGCGTCAAATGACGCTCGGTAGCGGTCAAGGCAGTCCTTGGCGCTGACACCGACCAAAGGATCAAGGCTCTCAAGCACAGCCTTGAAGATGTCCGTGTTCAGAAAGTGGCAGCTCATGTCTGGCGCAGCCTCCATCTTGTGCCAGAACGTGTTGAGTGCGAGCATCACATTCGCCATGCTGCTGCTTGGTGCGTCCGTGCATGCTGGTTCAGGCGGGTGATGATCCGCCGTGGAAGAGGGACGCCAACGGCAAGCGCGCCGATCCGCTGTTCGACGCGATATCTCGAGTTGTCTGCTGCAATGCCATCTGCTGCATGGACCTCGGCGAGTGTTGGTGGCTGCTCCATGGCTGTAAAGATTGCGGGGTTGTCGAATATGCTGAGGATGGATTCAGCAGCCCAAACTGCTGGAATGCGGCTATATGGAGGACGCCAAACTGTGCCAGAGAGAACATGTGTCGAGCAGCTGTCTCAGACTGAGCTGCGGCCAACGTGCGTGTTTGTTTGTGATCGGCAGGCAAGGTCGTTCTGGCTGAGGATGCAGCCTGGTGGCCCTTGTTTCGCTTGCTTGCATACACACCAGCAGCCAGTCTCTTGGCGTCCTTGACCCAGCGGCTCTCAAGCAAGAGCCTTGCAAAGCCTGGCCAAGCCAACAAGACGGATCAGCAAGCAGATCTGGAGCACAGGCATCACAACCATACATCCACATACCAGTTGGCTTCATGGTGCCTGGAAAGACATGCCCAACATCATACAGATATGACTCGGACAGAGCATCGTCGTCTGCCAGCAGCTGTCCGTCAAGGTGGACCGTCAGGCTGCTGGTGTCTGAGAGATGCTCCAAGTGAGCGATATGCTCTTTGAGACATCCGACTGTCTGCTGCTCAAGAACTGCGCCATGCTTGTGCCTCCCATAATAGCACCATGCAACAGGTGGACGCTGGCGGACTGGTGACTGTGATGGTGAAACAGCAGGCGTCGTTGTTGTCGTCGTCGCTGTCGTCGCGACAACCACAGCCGTTGCTGGGGCAACCATCGTCGCGTCGTTCGCGTCAACAGCCGTTTGCTGTGGCTGCTGGAGGACTGCTGGAGGACTGTCGCTGGCGGGGACGTGTGTGGGAGCTGCAGCCGCTTGCTGCCTGCCCTTGCGAGGTCGAACAATCCTGTTGCTATTGCCGCTCGCATGCCCCTTACCAGACGCTTGACGCTTGCGTCGTTTGGATGGCATTCGCTTGGCAGATGGCAGATGTGGCGGAAAGATCTGGACGCCGGCGCAGCTTCCTTCGCCTGAGCTGAGCGGGATCGTGCTATTGAGCGCTGTGCTCGACAAGCACTGCTATATCGTCGTCCTTCTGCCAGTCTGGCTGCATCAACGGCGTGCGAGCTGCTGACGTCCTGGTTAGCCATGGCCACATGTGCCGCGCAGTTGCCTCATCGTCTCCCTTTCCTGCCATCTCGCGGTCATCGCCATGCAGACATGCTGCGCCATCCGCGTCGCTGTCTGCATCGTGCCATCCGTCCTTGATATCAACCACGTTCGAGTCTCGATCACTGT
This sequence comes from Entophlyctis helioformis, assembly GCA_025526915.1. NCBI lineage: Eukaryota > Fungi > Chytridiomycota > Chytridiomycetes > Chytridiales > Chytriomycetaceae > Entophlyctis > Entophlyctis helioformis. The sequence continues at coordinate 70,259 of JAHLKH010000054.1, read as the reverse complement.
GCGACAGCTGCTGTTGCTTCTGTTGTCAGAGCATGCGGCTGTCAATGGCACTGTCGCCGTGTCTGGCCGCTGCTTGCGACGCAGCTGACGCAGCCGACGACGATTGCGACGACGGTCTCTGTCTGCCTTGATGTCCAGCCGCAGACGCCGGATCTGGCGATGGCGGACGGCCAGGAAGACGACGGTGGAGATGAGGATGTTGAGCACCACGATGCCAATGACGACTCCCTGCGAATGCGGCATGCTGTGAGTGTCTGGAGTCGGCTGCATGCACAAGGACAGAGCCGCGATGTGTGTGAGAGGGCGGCAAGACACACACCATCCAGATCCAGAAGAAGCTGTCGCCCTGGCGGTTGATGTCTTGGATACACGGCCGTGCTTATCTGGCACTCATCGAGGCGTCGACGGGCAGGCTCGTGCGGTCTGCCTGCCTGCCTGCCTGCCTGTCTGAGCTGCCTGCTTGCCAGTCGCACATGCGCCGCAGACATGCTGCAGAGTCTCGAGACACTGCATGCGACGCCCAGTGTGCTGCCGAGTGTGCTGCCGTTGGGTTGAGTGTGAAGGGAAACGACCTGCCTGCTGGTGGCGATCGGAGTTGCAGTCGGAGTCTGCGAGGGTTGGCCACGCATCGTTCATTCGACGGCCAGCCAGCTGCCAAACTCGACCAGCGGCCGCATGGGCGTGAGTCCATATGTCCACACGGCTGCTGCATCGGCAGACGCAGACACTGCAGCCACGCTGCCGTTGCCCGCCAGCTTTCCGAGTGCCGTGCGGCCGTACCATGCCCAGTGTGCCACAGTCCACTCTTGCATGCGTGTCTGCTGCCACCGGTCCAGATACACGACCACAGCCCACCGGCCATCGCCTTGGAACGGATACACAAGCTCGCCCCACGTCAGCCGCCCGTTGCGTGTCAGATCCAGCACGTCCAGAAGCAGCCGCACTTGCTGTGGCGGCAGGTCTGTGTTGCATCCGTCAGCCGGAGCCACAATGTACGTGAATGAGCGCGGCAAGAGCGTCGACCACGAGTCGCGTTGCAGCGTGATGGCTGTCTGGAAGAGGCTGATGTACGAGGCAAGCACGAGGGCGATGGTGGCGGCATGGAAGACGGTCTCGTGGAAACGCCACACAATGCGCAGCGGCCACCACACCAGCAGACGCACGACCGACTGCAGCATGTTTGTTGCTTGCTTGATGCTTGTTGTGAATGGCAGCAAGGTCGATGCGATGTGCAATGGCAGATCAGCAAGGCCATGCCGAAAGTGCCAGGTCAGCAGTGGCCAGCCATTAGTGCATGTGGGTGTCTGTGGTTCGTCTCGCCTATCAACGCACTCACTCACACTCACTCACTCACACAGCCAGTGATCCATGACAGCAGCCAAGAGAGCCACAGCACAAAGCAAGACTTGTGGAACGGCAGCACGCCAACGGCAGCCAGAGTGCATGCGATCCATCACCACTCGTCTAGCAGTCGGTCGGAGCAAGGTAAGCCAGCCAGCCAGCCACAGCAGCCACTGCGGGCCGAATGTGACGATTTTGATGCATTTTGTCGCGATTGTGAGCGCATGATACTGGTGCAGATGGGCAGTTCAAGGTCACCCAAAGTGGCAGCGCCAGTGGTTTAGTGGTAAAATTCATCGTTGCCATCGATGAGCCCCCGGTTCAATTCCGGGCTGGCGCACACCTTTTGCCCTTGTGGCATCCCATCTGCCATTTTGACCATCCGTTTGGTCGGTCTACTTTTGCCCAACGTCATCGCCACCGTGCATTCCCGTGCTTTGCGAGTGTGCGCATCTCTCCAGGCTGCCCATGGTGTGTTCCAGCGTACTTTATGGATACATCACCATGGACGTGTCGGACCAGGGGGATGACATAACTGAGGGATCTACGCACGGCCTAAAGCTCGAAAGGGTATGGCATCTAGTGTCTTGGGACTGGGAATCTTCTTGGAATGAACTCGATATTTCGAAACACTCAAGTGTGCGGTACATTCCTTGAGTCTTCAATCCAAGCAGCCGTGCTTAGCATCCTATTGTCTTGCGCTGATCTGAATCTCACTGCGCAAGCTACCGAGGCACACTCTCACAAGCAAGTCTCTGGTGCGCTTCGTTTGGCCAATCTTCGTCTCATTGTGATGCGCGATGATGGCGTGTGCCAGCAAGACAGGCGGTTTGCCATCGCATCTGCAGCTTACTGACGTCATTCACAGCAGCGAGCTTCAAAACACTGCAAACGCACGCTGGACTTGCCACAACTCGACGCATCTGATTGCAAGGATGCTCACTCTTCAGAGCAACGATCTGTGCTTTGTCCATATGGACGCAGCACCGCCAGTCTGCATCGCGCGAGACTCTGCAAGCGTGCTGGTCGGTCCGACTGCAATGAAATCAAAGACGGCAGCCATCAAGCGGGCATTCAGGAGCGTCTTCAAGCTGGCACGTCGTCCTGCGGCTCGTCCAGTCGTGGCTGATATGGCAGCCGTCGCGTCGGTCAACGTGGGGGTTGCCCCTGCTGCCGAGCCCGTGCTGACCCAGACTTTGAATCGCGCCGTGTCAAGCATCTCGCACGCCACCAGTCGCGATGTCTTGTCTGAACTGCTTGGCGCGACACCAGCCCTGCCGCCCACACGAACCATGCCACCACAACCAGCACCACGACACACCATGCTGGCTGGTGTCAAGCGATGCATGTGCCGAGCATGCCAGGCACTCAAGAAGAAGATGGTCGCTGGCTGTTCTGCCATTGCCGCGGTCTTCCGTCCTCGTCACAACCACACCAGCACGCTCACAGTGAGTTGAGACTGACGCGTGAATCGACGCGTTCCTGTGACATCACCAGCCACGATCATGCCTTTCTCGTGTGTCGCAATGGCACTCAGACACGGCGGCTCATCCTGACATTCACTCTGACCTGACTCGTCCTGCATGGCGTCTCCAGCATCCAGCGATGAACCTGATGCGGCGAAGATGCGGACGATGCCGACCAAGAGACAGAACCATCCATCCCACACACGGCAGACATCCCACATCAAGAGTCTGACACCATGACCTTTATGGCCACTCTGAACATGCTGCTCGACGCGACCATGCACGACGACATTGGAGTCAACAAGATGGATGCGCCAGCCAATAGCACCATTGATATTGCACTCCCGTCATGGAGCTGCCCGAGATCGATGCCAGCACTGATGCTGACATGAACGCCGGCACGAACGCCGACACGAACACCAACGCCACCGTGAACACCGACTGCAGCTCATGTCCACTCCGCCAGCCGCCGCCGCCTGTGGAAGCAAGCTCCTGCTCGTCGCCCTGCCCGCGTGGCCACCAAGCTGGTTTCCATGGCAACTGTGTTCCAGTCCAACGTCCGCCAGTCGATCGCCGCTGTTCAGACATCCCTTCACGCCGACAGCCCGTCCGTGTTCTCTTGTCTGTTCAACTGGTTCGCGTCCGCTGTCTGCAACGCCATCATCGAGTCGCAGCTTCAGTGGTGATCGCGTCCACTGTCTCGCTTGCCTGTGGCCAGATACAGCCCAGTGGTGGCAGCTGTTGGATGCCCACACTTTGAATACAGCCTCTGTCCACAACACACTGCGGTGCCGCCCGCCTGCTGCCTTTGTTCCATACAGCCATGTCTGCCTGTGCCTTGCTGCACGCTTGTGGACACGACCCAGCAGCGCTTGGCTGTCTGCGCTACCATGCTTGTCGGTCTTCACAGCTTGCAGCTTCCCGCCAGCAGCCCACATCCGTCGACATGCCCGCCGACATCGCCTGCATCTCACTCGAGCAGTTCGCCACTTCTGCTCCACAACATCGTGGCCACGTGGACCCATCTCACAACAATACAGACCATCACGCGACCACTCCCAGCACCATGGACGTGTCAGAACGTGGGCATGACACAACCGACGGATCTTCGCACGGCATTGAGCTTCAGCGAGAAGGGCATGCATGCCGTTCGGTCTTTCTTGGAATAGGCATTGACAGATGCACATGGTTCACAAAGCAGCAGGCAGATTAGATTGTGTTCATTCAGCAGTCGGCCGAGTGGATGGCGGCACTGATGCCGCTGCCTGTGCGCCAATCTTCTTCTTGAACGCCTCCAGTCCCGCCGCATCTCCCGCCTCTCAAACGCATGTACAAGAATCTTGTTCGCCGCCGTCTCAATGTATCTGGGCAACGGTCTCTTGATTTCGGCATACAGAGCCGTGGCCGACGCAAGATCGCCCATCCCGCCATATCCCTTCATCATCGCCATGATGGCACGTGTCTGGTCAATATCCACGAGCCTGAGGTACTTCCAGAGGTCGGCCATGGCGGCCGGCGTGGTCATGGGTCCCATCATGCGTGCCATGGCCGTCTCGATCCGCGCGTTGGTGTAAACCCTGCGTATGTGATACGCAAAGATATGCCACACTGCCATGCGGTCGCCCATGGCCGCAAGGGCAATAAGGTTCTCTGTGCGGATCTTATGGTCCACGGGGATGCGGGAAAGAGGCAGGTCCTTGACGATCTCAATCACACGTTGGTGCTGCCCAAGCTTGTTGTACGCACAGAGTGCCGCCCCCAGTAGCTGTGGCTCTGGCTTGCCACTCTTGTTCGTGTACTCGTCATAGTAGGCCAGAACCTTGGCGTAATCGCGGACCTTCAAGTAGTGGCTGCACACATGCGAGCAAGCCTCGGCTTCTGCACCGAGCCCGCTGGCCTTGAGCTCTCCAAACACCTCCAGCAGGCGTGCTTCGTTCCCGCTCGCGACATACGCCTTCATCAGCTCAGTGTGCGTCCGAGCCGACGGATCCAGCCTGAGAAGCCTGCCAAAGACCTCGCGACCCTTGGCCTCGTTGCCGGCGACAATGCAGCCATACATGACTGACGAGAGGACGGCCGGCGACTCGACGTCGATGCGCTCGCCGGCCATCTCGGCCAGCAGCGACTCGATGGCAGCCACATTGCCCAAGCGTGAATGGGCCGTGATGGCCACAGTGAACGTCTCTGTCAACGGCTTGACACCCAGCGACCGCACGAGGTCGAAGATGTGCACAGCATAGGCCATGCGGGCCCTGACGGACATGTTCCAGGCGGCACGGCCCTCGTTGAAGACAAAGTAGCGCATCATGTCCGTGAGCAGCTCGGGGCGGATCCTGGCCAGGTTGGGCGAGCTGGCGAGCACCATCTCTTTGAAGAGGCGGACGGCGTACGAGTGCCTGCCTTGGTCGACGGCAGCGAGGAGCATGCCAATGTCCGACGTCTGCTGTGCGGCTGTTGGGGTCTCGGCGAGGGCAGCGGCTGCAGATGGCTTGGAGTGAGCCATGGCCGGTGCTGTTGGCAAGGCGAGCGACGGTGTGTGTGGGGCGGCAGCAGCACTTGCACTTGCAGGGGCTGTGGAGGAGCGTGTGTGCAAGGCAGCTGGAGCAGCAGCAGCTGGAAGACACGCACGCAGACCGGCACGACGCAGCAGCTGCGCAGCGGCAGCGGGTCTGGCACGCAGCATGGGCGAGCGGCCGTTGGGCAACGAGTTGGTGCGTGTGCGGCAAACACGGCGGGCGGCCTCGTGCACGCTGGCATGGCTGGCATGGCTGCGTTGGCGGGCTGGCTGTCTTGGCTGTTAGTTGTGCACGGCGGCATCTGCATCGGCATCTGCATCGCCTGGTTACAGGCAGCCGGTGCGTGCTGGCTGGTGCACACACGCTGCTTGCAGAGCAGGCCGCGCTGGCAGAGGGGCTGGCAGAGTGGCTGGCAGCAGCAGCCGTGTCTTGGCTCGTGCACCTGTGCTGCCACAGCGTGCCGTGTGCCGTGTGCCGTGCGCCATGCGCCGTGTGCCTTGCCGTGGCCCGACAGCCTCCTTCCGCCTCCTGTTTGCCAAACGTACCAGTGCACAAGCCGCACACCTTGCCAATGGCGCACAAGCCCTGCCACTGTGCGACCTGCGGCAAGGCCGCCCACTCCAAGCCCTGTGGCTGCATCCGTCCTTGTGGCCGATCTATCTACCCTGCCTGCCTGCCTCCTGCTTCTCGCCTCTTCCCTCCCCGTCTTCCTCCTGCTCCTCCCTGATTCCTCCCTGCCCATCATCCGGCTCCCATGGCTCCCTCGTGCTCCACAAGCACAGGCTTGGACGAGCCCGTAACCGCCGCTTCTTCATCACCAAACTTTCTGCCTTCAGCGGCATCACCGTCAAAAGGCTTTCATCTTTGCGCCTTCGACTGACCTCGGCAGTTAACATCGGCAGTCGCCGTCACACCTCGAAAGTCTCCAAGCAGCAGAGCACGATGCAGGCTTCCGACGAGCAGGCAAGTGCCCGACCCGCTGCTTGAAACGCCGTCTGCGTGCGTTGCACCGCCCGCTGGCTGTCTTGCTGTCTGTCTTGCTGGCTGGCGGGCTGCAGCGAGATGCCGCCCTTGGTACCTGCCGCCCAGCCGTGCATCCGCACACAGATCACAGCCTGTCTGCGGCAGTCGAGCCTTCATTGGGCTCTTTGGCGGTCGTCGGCAGGCTGCTGCTGTGCACCAAAACAGCGTCTGCCGTGACAGCCGCCAAAACGGCGTCTGCCGCGACAGCCACCACCAAGGCTGCCACCACTCGTCTGCCCTGCCGTTGCTGGCACTGCTGTGATTGCATCTGCCTGCCTGCCTGCCTGTCTTTCTGCCTGCCGTTCTGTCTTTCTGCCGCCCGCATCTCCTCTCCTCTGACACCCGCACCTCCTCTCCTCTGATTTATCTGTCGACTGCACCGCCGCCAAACGCCGCTTCCGGTCCAGCAGCTCTGGTTCGAGATGCCCATCAGCGACGCTGCAGCAGACAGCGCCGGCCTGCTCTTTGGCAACGGTGCACACGAGGCTGCGGCCACACCGACGGCAGCTCTTGCTGCAGACGACATGGCAGGCATCGACAACCTCTTCCTGCAGACCGACGGCTCGTTCCTGCAGCAGCTGGCCGGCGAGCCCGCATCGCTTGCACCATCAGCGGCGCCTCAAGTGCACCCGCACGGCCACGCACGTGGTTCGGATCACAGCGACGCAAGCCGCGTAAATGGCGGCATGGATCCGGCCTCTTCTTCATCGCCGTCAGAGTCGCTGCACGAGTCGCTGGCTGTTCCGGTCGCTGCCGGGCTCATGCTCACATCGCCAGCACTGGACATGCAGCAGCACCTGCAGCAGACCACACAGCAGTCGCACCCGTGCACGCCAACAGACCCGACGGTGCCGCTCACTTGATCGCCACGACAGCCATGACCACGGAAGCATTGCCACTGTCGCTGTCATCGTCGCCGTCTGCGGGTGCAGCACACCAGAGCAGCATCCATCTGCAGCACGGCCGAGGCCTGTCGCTCGGCCTGGATGTGAGCAAGCTGTCCAACGTCATGTCGGCTCCCACATCGCCCGTCGACAGCATGCCCACCTTGCTCATGCCGCTCCCAGCCCGCGCATCTGGCCATCTTGGGCATGGGCTGCTTGACCAGCACCCGCCACAGCACCCGCCACAGCAGCTGTCCATCCAAGTCCACCTGCAGCATCGCCAGCAGCAGTTGAACGAGCAGTTTCTGCGTCTGCAGCAGCAGCAGACGCAGCTCGACCAGCTGGCATCGCAGATGCACGCGCAGCAGCTGCCTCCACTGCCTCGTCCGCATGTGCACACGCATGTTCCCAACATGGCACTGCCGTTGTCCATGCAGTCCGTGCCGTCACTCCAGCCAACATTGGCCATGCAGCCATTGTCGGTGTCGTCGTCCTCGCTGCTGATGCCTGGCGCGTTTGGCGCGTTCAACTCGGCATCGGTACCAACATCGCCTGTCAGATCGCGCCGCTCGTCCATCGACCCAACGACCCACCTGAGTGTGCACCAGCCACGCCTCATGCACCAGCCACTGCACCAACACCACCAGCCATCCTTCCCACTGCAACCGCACACGCAGCACCTGCCATCGCTCGGCCCCTCGCTCTCACTGAGTATGCCGTTGTCGCTGTCACTCACGTCGTTCTCGGCACCGCCGTCGCCCACTGGACGGTCGTCGCATCTCGGTCTGCCGTCCGTGGCGGTCATGTCGACAGCGGCACCTGCCACAACCACATCCAGTGCTCTCTATGGCATGTCGGCATCTGGCGGTTTCACAGTCGACATGATTGCATTCCCAGACACGCCGAGCAGCGCCAGCGCCAGCACCAGCACCAACAACCACACAGCCAGTGCAAGCAACCTGGCATCGACCGCTTCCATGCTCATGCCATCCAGCTTTGCGTTGCACCGCAGTATGTCGACCCAGTCGTCGACCCAGTCGTCGCCCGTTGCAGCCTTTCACAGCCTCGACACGACAGCCGCGCCATCGGCAGCAGCGTCTGCCAGCGCGTCCGCCTTCACATCTGCGTTCCCCTCGCCGACGCTTCCGTTTGCAGAGCCACCTGGCTCGGACAGCCAGGACACTCCGCAGACGCTAGTTGGGGACGAGGGGTTGCACCAGCTGGGCCCGTCGTCGCTCCAGGCGCTACACGCCAGCCTGACGGCGCTGCGTGAGCAGCAGAAACTAGACGGACAGTGCAAGTCCGAGGAGCAGGCTGGCGATGCGTCGCCGTTCTCTGCATATCGCGATGCATCATCGCACGACGACGACGCGCTGTCAAGTGCGGCTGTTTCTCACGCCACGTCACCGGAGCCTCTCCAGCGATCGCAGTCACAGGTCGATGCATCTGTTGCGAGTGCATCCAAGCCACGCACATCCGGAACCCGCAAGTCTCGCCATCGAGCACCTGTCCGTGCTGTCGTCAAGTCTGCGATGCGTACACCAGAGCACGACGAGTCTGTGGCAGCAGACACAGCCGACGACAGCGACACTCATCAGAGCAACGACGGCGGTGCAGCCTCGCACGACAACCACGGCCCGTTGTTGTCATCCTTTTCCATCCACACGGCCCACACGGCCCAGTTGAGAGAGACGACCGAGCCGCGCAAGTTCCGGTGCTTGGAGTGTCCCAAAGCCTACACACGCAAGTACAACCTCGAGGCTCACATGCGCGGCCACTACAACCTCAAGCCGTTCAAGTGCACGGCGCCAGGCTGCACCGAAGCCTTTGTGCGCAAGCACGATCTGCAGCGCCATGTGGTTTGTCTGCACAGTCGCGTGGCGTACGGGCCGTGCGACTACTGTGGACGCACATACTCTCGCGGCGACACGTACCGCAAGCATCTGCGGTCCGAGCGGCGGAGTCGCGGGCTGCCCGAGTACAGCGACGACGAGGACGGCATGGACGAGGACGAGTCGCCGTTCCAGTCGCCTGCCGTGTCGCCTGCAGCCAAGGCGGCCGTCGGCGATGCCTGTGATGTGCCGGCTTTGTCGCTTGGCCTGTCACATGGCGTGCCATAATGAAAGAAATAGACGCAAATTTTGAGTCACGAAAATTGCGAAATCGGCGGATCACTTTGCCGGGCTGTCGGGAGATGCCGACCACCGCCAGGCGCTGTCGGTGCTTCTGTCAGGCCGCGCTGGCGAGCAGCAGCAGGCGACAAGCAGTGGCGAGCCCGAGCGCTCGTCGGTGAAGCAGCGAGGGCCTGGACGGGGGTGTGGGCGTGGGCGTTGGTGTTGGAGTGCACAGGCCCATTCACAGGGCAGGCAGTGGCCAATGTGCGGTTGGCAGCAGCTCACGGCAAGACGCGGGGCTTGTGCCTGGTGTGCACGGCGGTGGCAGATTGGCAAGGGCGGACTGCGACGGTGATTGGAAAAGCAGCCTGCGTGGTTGCTCGCGTGGTTGCTCGCCAAGGCCTGAATGAACGGCGTGACGGCTGCCGGCACCGACACTGCGCTGCGCGCAGACGCATCTCCGGTGCACATGCCGTGCGTGGCAGCGCCCGCCGAGCACGAGCAGCCCACGCCCGTGTCGCCGAGCGCCAGCGACGCAACGGACTCGACCGTCCAAACGCAATCGCCCCCGCCCCCGCCCTCGCCCCGGCTGTACCAAAGCAGCATCGCAGCCGCCGTTGCAGCCGTCTTTGCCCGGCACATCAAGCCAGCTGTGCCGGCATCGGCTGGAATAGCAGCATCTGTGCAGCACGTGCGGCCTCTGCTCCAGCAGGGCTCGGATCCCCAAGACCACCACGATCGTCATGTTCGGGCTCCTCGCCGCCGTCTATCGATGTCCGACATTGGCCAGCGTGCAGGCCAGTCGGCCATGCCCAGCATGCCAATCCAGACGCATCTGCAAGCGTTGGCGTCAGCGCCGCCGTCGTCTTCAGCGCCAGATCCGTTGCTGGGCAGCCGGCGAGCGTTTGGGGCTTGGGCTTCCTCGCCGTCGTTTGTCCAAGCGGCTCGCAAATCTGGGACTTCTTCGCCAGCAGCCCCATCGCCAAAACGGCCGCGAATACTGACGGCCGCCAGCACAATGTCGCTGGAAGAAGATAATGCGGCTCGTGCTGAAGCTGCTGCGGGCCTGCGGGCCATGATGCTTGCCCAGACGGCCGTGGTCGCGGCTGCCACGCCGTCATCGGCGTCGCCGCTGCCCACATCGCCTCATAGCGCTGCATTTGCACCAACTGCACCAACTGCACCAGCTGCTGCGGCGACGTTGGCATCGCCAACTGTGCCGCTCCCGTCGGCTGGTGCGAAACGACCCGTGCACAGCACGCCGGAGCCTGGCGCGGACCAGCCATTGCCCTTGAACGACGCCGCGCCTGCCGCGCTGCAAGAGACAGCCGCTGCGCAGACGCTGGACAGCGCACCAGCGCACCAGCAGTCCTCCTGCCCGTCGTCGTCGCTGGCGGCGCCTTCGTCCCGTCCGCCGCTCGATGTTGGCTATGGCGGCCGTTGCGTGCACCGCCAAGATCCGCCCGAGCAAAATCACGCCGACCAAGAGCAGCAGGAGCAGCAGGAGCAGCAGGAGCAGCAGGCAGGAGCAGCAGCAGCAGCAGCATCCAAAGCACGCAGACGATGCGCAGCGCTCGCAGCAACATCCGCAGCAGTCGCACAAGCCGTTGCAGCCGCCACCGCGCTCTTCACTGCCACATCAGCAGCATCAGCAGCAGCACCCACACCAGCTGGCTGGGCCTGGGCCGCTGCTTCATCGCCAGCAACACGACAGCGAGCATGCCAAAGAACACGACAACGGCAGCCAAGATCCGCAGCAGGCCGGCCATCACCCACACCAACATGCAGCACATGGCCGACATGCGCAATGGCAGCCTCCCGAGCTTCTGGATGGCCCGCCTACGCACCACCGTCATCCACCGCAGCACCACCTTGACGACGGCCCATACCTGAACCACCACGACCCGTACGAGGTGTATTCAGACATGCCGCCCGGCCAGCACTACCCGCCTGATCTGCACATGCACAGGATGCCCAACTACGGGCAATATGCTGGCCCACCACACCATGCATCCCATCCTGATGGGTATGGCAGCCAGTACGTCGATGATCCTTGCGCCATTTCCAGCCTGTTGTTTGCATCGCCGTCATCTAACGTTGTCTGTGCGACATGCAGGGACTTTTATGGATACGAGCAGATCGAGATCTACGGCAGACGAGCATCGCACTCTGGATCGCCCGGCCGCTTTCCTCGCGACCCTGCTCACCATGGCGACCACATGCAGGACATGCCGCCGCACAACGAGCGCGAGGCCATGGAGTATGAGGAAGAGTACGACTACGGATACATCAATCGCGGCACTCTGCCGCGTCAGCCTGAGCCGCCTCATCCACACTTGTACGCAGGCCATGGCGAGCGTCGGCCGGTTTCTGCGCCATCTCAATACCCGCCACAGCAGCAGCAGCCTCGGCCAATGCACCAGTCGTTGGCGGCAATGCACAGGCACAGACATCATCCGTACTATCCTGGTCCGTACGACCATGGCGTGCATCCTGGCATGGCGCACCACGATGTTCACGAGTATGGCCAGCAGCAACCGCCGCCACACGCGTTCCTCCAGTCGCTTCCACCGCCGCCATCCAACAGCCGCCCCATGCGCTTCACGCCAGCTCCAGGCCAAGGAGGGCCGAGACCCGGCCGTGCACCAATGCAGCATCCCCACCACTGGGCACCAGGCGGTATGGGCAGGCCAGAGCATCAGCAGTATGCCGGCTTTGGACTGCCTCAAGACCCGCAGCGACGTCCGTCTCCGCCGTTCCCACAGCCGTTGTTGGGCTCTCAGCCGCCCATGCCGCAGTTGCACCGCCAGCGGCAGCAGTCGCCGTCCTCAATAAGGATGGAGGACCAGATGCTGCCCATACAGGGGCAGCGGCACGTGTCTGGCTCGCCACCGTCAATCGCGAGGTCCACATCCGCGCAGGAACAGGCAGGCGTATCATCGCCAAACAGGCTTCGATCGGTGGTTGACGGCCGCCCATCGTCGTTCTCGCCGCCCGACCGCCCAAACCAGCCACACCACCCACAGCTTCAACAGCGCGCCGGCATGAACGCGTTCCAAGGATTCCCAAACAGTGCCAACTCTCCCATTTCTGGGCCGCCACGTGGAGGGCTAGCTGCAGCATCTGGACCGTCTGGCAGTTCTGCAGCGCCGTCGTCATTGCGGCCCGACGTCGAATCGCCGCCGTCGGCTGGTCTGTACAGGGTTGAGGCTCTACCTGGTGCAAACACCGGTGCGGTCCACGCTGCGTCTGGATTTCCAACCGTTGCCAAGCCGTTGTCTGGCTCTACATCGACACCCGTTCCGAGCTTCGCGTCTACCTTTCCGTCTGTCAGCGTGCCTGCCGGAGCCAACCCAAGTCAAGTCAAGCCCAACGCTGCTGCGCCGTCCAACTTCAATGGGCAGTCGTCGTCGTTCAACAGTGCCGGCCAGCCTGCCCCGGTCATTGCTGGTCTTCCAAGTGCGACAGTGGATGTTGGTGATCGTGCAGCCGCAGGTCAGCCCACGAGAGCGTTCACTGGCAACATCGGAAACGCAGGCAACACGCGCAAGTCAGCATCTAGCCGGACACCCGAGACTGTTGCGTCGCTTCAAATGATCAAGGACATCAACCGACAGTTCAGAGACAACATCCTGGATCTCAGGAAAGCGAGCGCGTCTCTGCCTGCTTTCACCGATTCGAGCCAGCCGTTGGCGCACACGTTTGGTGCAGGTGGCATCCCCGCCCCACATGGTCAGCACCGTGTCATGGAAAGCGATCCAAACCGGCCACCAGCGTCTGCTGGATCCGAACGCAACGCCGTCGTCGACGCAGCCACTGCCCTCTCGCGGGCGGCAGCTGCAGCCAAAGCCGCGGCAGTAGGAATCGTCGCCATTACCGTTGTTGAGCGCGACGAGCACGGGCAGGCACTCACGCCCGAAACCCGGCGGTTCTGCTGCACCAAGTGCAACAAGACGTACACGCGCAAGTACAACCTCGAAGCGCACCTTCGGTCGCATTTCAATGTCAAGCCGTTTGCATGCACGTCGTGCAGCGAGTCGTTTGTGCGCAAGCATGACCTGCAGCGGCACATGCAGTCGCTCCATGAACGCAAGTCGTACGGGCCGTGTCCGTACTGTGGACGCGTGTACTCGCGCGGCGATACGTTTAGGAAGCATATGCGTGGCGAGACAGAGATGCGCAGACAGCGTGGCGAGGCGATCATTGAAGTGTATGGCGACAGCGACGTCGTGGCGGACGATGAGGGCGATGGGCGTGCTGGCGACGGTGTGCATGGCGTGCATGGCGCGGAGGGTGACGACGGCGACAACGGCGAGATGGACGACACGGAAGGAGAGAGCGGCGGTGTGACAGGTGCCGATGACATGGACGACGATGTGGACGTGGACGAGGGCCGGCTGGCAGGCATGGTTGGGCTCGAGCCCCACGTTCCCAAATCCGAGCCCGATATCAAGCTGTCGCCGTCGATGTAGCCTGGAAGTCGGCCGTCTGTTGTCCAAATATAGCGTGTATATTGTGGTTTTCAACAAGGCAGGCAGATGTGCACCTCCGGCTGGCTGTTGGATCGCGGATCCTTCCGGCCGGCCAAGCAGGTCGCTGTGGTGTTGGTGGCATGACGGCCGATGTGCACTTCCGACTGGCAGTGCAAGCAGGTGGCTGGCTGGCGGGCTGTCTGGCTGGCGACTCTCGGCGATGCACCGATTCGCCGTTGCATCCACGGCCACAATGCCACGACGCAATGCGCTGCCAACACTGCTGGTGACGGGCGCTGCAGGCAACATGGGGCGGGCGCTTGTGCGCCACATGGCCTCGCAGGTGTGCGACTGTGACTGTGACTGTGACTGTGACTGTGACTGTGACTGTATGCATGGCTGGCTGGCTGGCTGGCTGGCTGGCTGCGGTGTCTCACTCTCGAGCGTTCATCCCGCTGTGCCACTGTCGCAACCACGACCAATGGCGACGACGGCCACAACAACACGACGACGGCGACCACCACCACCACAACCGACCACCACCACAACGGCGACCACCAGTACCGCGGCAAGGCCAATGTCATCGCCGGCGTCCACACGCAGCCCAGCCAGGCAGACATCGACAGCCTGCGCAGCATCACGGCGTCCATCGTCGAGCTGGACTACAACGACGCTGCCGTGATGCAGACCGCCCTGCGGCCGCTGCATGCCATCGACCTGCTGTTCCTGGTGCCGTCGCACGCCGAGAACAGGGCCGCCCAGGCACGCGCCGTGGTCGAGGCCGCCCGCTCCAAGGGGCTGCGCTTCGTGGTGCTCGTCTCGCTGCTCGGCTGCGATGCCCGCGCCGGCATGTTCGCCTCGCAGGCCCGCGACATCGAAGAGTGCGTGCCTCGCATGGCCTGTCTCGCACGAGTGCCTGCCGTCACGCTGACTCGCACCTCGTGCCAGATACATTGAGGGCTCGGGCATCCAGTATGCCTTTCTGCGATGCGCTCCGTTCCAGCAAAACTACGCAGCACTGGTCGATGCCTTCCGAAGCCCGATCCCCACGCTCGCCCTGCCCATCTCACAGGGTGCCTACGCCCCGATCCACGTCTCGGACGTCGCGGCGGCTGCCGCGGTCCTCTTCGCGTCGCCCGCAGACCACTACGGCAAGTCCTACACGCTCACGGGCCCAGAAGTCCTGACGGGCGTTGCCATTGCCGGCAAGGCATCTCGCGGTCTGGACCGGCCAGTGCGTTTTGTCAACTGCGACATCCGCCGCGCACGCGAAGACATGATCCGCGCATCCAGCCCCGAGTGGTTCATCACCGGGTTCCTGGAGCTGTACGCCATGATTGCAAAGGGCCTCTTTGACGTTGTGTCGCCCGACCTGGCCATGCTGACGTGCTTCAAGGGCGTCACGCTCGAAGAGTTTTTCAGAGAAAACCGAGCCTTTTTTGGCCAGGCCGTGACGCCTGCAGCTACGCCAGCTCCTGCATCGTCTAGCTCGTCCGCCTCGTCAACCGGATCGGTTTCCGCGTCGCGCCTGGCTTCGTTGGCTTCCACCGCGCCAATGCCAAGCGCAATGACACTTGCATCACATGGCAGGACTCCACGTGTGTCCAGACTTGCCAAACTGTAACTGTCACGCACACTATCTATTATGAA
Source organism: Entophlyctis helioformis (assembly GCA_025526915.1). NCBI lineage: Eukaryota > Fungi > Chytridiomycota > Chytridiomycetes > Chytridiales > Chytriomycetaceae > Entophlyctis > Entophlyctis helioformis. Next base: position 54,793 of record JAHLKH010000054.1, on the reverse strand, counting down.
TCCATCTCTTGTTTTGCCGTTTTGGGGTGGCATTCATTCTACAGCAACTTGACCTTGGACTTTGGTGGCGGCGGTGGTGGTTTTCTTTCGCGTCGGCTGGTGTCGCTCTCTCTGCCACCGCCGCTGTTAGTCAAGCTGTCCGTATCCGAGTGTCTCGTGCTTCCACGCGAGCCTTCCTCTGCACCGCCGGTCTTGGCCGATCCGGCAGCCTCTCGATTTTCTTGGTGGAGTGCATGCGCCTGTGCCTGTGCCTGTGCCTTTGCCTGCTGTTGCAGAGGCTGCTCCTGCTCTGTCTCTTGGACGGTGCTGTACATGCTGTTTCCAGACGCGTCCAGGGCAACCGCCGCACCGCCGCCCCAGAAGTCGGGATGGGTCGAGTCGGCGACGGGTGAGGACAAAGGTGATGGCACGCGCATCATGGGTGCAAGCATGAGCCGGCCGTGCTGGCTGGACACGGTTTGCGCTGCCGGACCCATCCGGCCCATTCTGCCGGCTGAGCCCTGGCGCTGTGTGCGTGGCGGCGGATGCGACTGCGGCGGCTGTGGATGCAGCTGGATCGTGTCCGAGTTGGGAGGCTGTGCGGCTGTGTCTGGTCCATCTGCCGCTGCAGAATGATCAGCGACCGAGCTGTATGGCGGCGGCGGTGATGATGCTGATTGTCGCAGAGCGTGATCAGACGCAGAAGAAGAGGAAGCAGCCGGCTGAGGCGCAGACGACAGCGGAGGCGCAGACGGCTGCGGCTGGGCACCGAACCGTGGCGGCGCACTCTTGACGATCTGCTGTCCATGCGTGCTTGCTGCTGATTGCCCAGATGGCTGAGGCGGCGGGGGTGGCTGTGGTTGAAGCAGACCGTGTCCGCTTCCGCTGCTGCTGCTGATGGGGCTCGACGGCACAATCAGTCCGCTGCCGCCGATGCTGCCAGAGCTTGCAACTGGTCCACGCGTAAAGGACGGGGTACGCGGACTTGACGTTGGCCTTGTGCCCACAGACGGCCGTCCGTCAAGAGACGACCGAGCAGATGGCGTGGGCGATCCGCGGCCTTCGGCTGGCGGCACCTTGCTGGTACTTGACGCTCGAGCCTCTACCAGCCGCCCATCCTCGGGCTCTCCAGTACCAGTGCCCGTTCCTGTCGTGGTTGACATGGATGCATCCAGCACAGCGATCATGCTCGCATCCGAGTAGCAACCTGGCGCAAACGACGCGTCGGACGGCACGCCATTCAGTTCGGCCCCGGCATCGTCAACAAACGACCCGGGCATCGACCGCCCGCCATACACGCCAACGTTGGATCCGCACTCGCTCCCGCCTCTGCGGAACATTTGAAAGAAGCGCGGCCCAAACGACGCCGATGCCCCAACCGTCGCCACGCCGCCCGGACTGCTGCTGCCGCCACCGGCGCCACTCGCATCGCCGAAATTCGATATGGACGGCGACACGGGCTCCCAGTCGCCTTTGTCGCCGTCGTATATCCCATTGACGGAGCTTCCGCCTGTGCCGCCTGTGCCGCCCAACCCGCTGATTCCGCTGACTCCACTGATCCCGCTGACCCCGCTCAGGCCGCTGAACCCCGTGCCCATGGAACTCACGCCGCTTGCGTCAAACTGCTGCAGCGAATTGTCCGAGCTGCCGTACTGCTGCAGCGACGCGTTGGAGGCGGGCTCGGACGGGATGTTGATGCTGGATGCCGTGTTCATGGACATGACGATGCTCGACACAAACGACCGCGTGGTGTTGGGACGCACGCCCATCTGGCGGGGAGATGCGCCACCGCCAATGACGTGTTGCGTGTAGGCTGGTGTGTAGGCGGCCGGGTGTGCTGGAGCTGATTCGCGACGCTGCGTGGTCGTGGGCCCGTAAAAGTGTGACTCGGTGCTGGTATCGAGCGGGTATTCCAATGGCGAGTCTTGGGACGAAGATTTGTCGAATGGTGGCTGTTGTGGTTGTTGTTCTTGTAGTGGTGGTGGTTGATGTGGCTGTTGTGGCTGCTGTTGCTGCTGCTGCTGTTGTGGTTGTTGTGGTGGTGGCTGTGCTATGGACGACGTTGATGACTTGCGCGCAACTGCTGCATTGCTCGTCTTACCGCTGTTGATGCCACCAGTTTGCGACACAGCAGGCGAAAGCAGACGCGGTGTGCCCTGTGTTGGCGTAACAGCGACTGTGACATTGCGACGGAGCTTGCTCGGCTCACTGCTGGTTTTGCTGACGGCCGGGATGGGCGAATTGAACTTGCGCTGATTGAGCTGGCTGGGCCTCGCGGCGGCAGCTGGTGTTGCTGCTGCAGGTACCGCCACTGCTGCAGTCTGAGATGCAATTGCCGCTGTTTTGATGATCCCAGGATCAGCTGAGGCCTGTGCACCCGCACCTGTCGCGTCGCTTGGTGACGTGTAGCACTCGTCTGTGACTGCGATGGCGATCGGGCGGTCGAGCGATCCTGAAGACGATGTTGGACTTCCCAGCCCAGTGCCATCGTCATCACCGCTGCTGCTGCTTGGCATGCCACCAGAGATTGTCGAGAACCGTCCGCCACCGCCACTCGAGCCGCTCTTGAAGCCACTGGTCGGTTTGGCAGTTGCTGGCTTGCTGCCCATCTGCGACGATGACGCGGCATGCATATCCGCCAGCAGCTGCGACTGGATGTCCGGCGCCGAACTGAATGTTGTGGTTGTCGTTCCAACCAGACTCGGGGAGGATGCGATTGGCGACAGAGGCATCACAAACGCGCCAGTGCTCTCCGCACGGCCGCCGTATGACAGCCGCGATCCATATCCGGTGCCCAGGCTGCTGATGTAGCCGACCGATCCGCTTGCTTGGCCAACACTGCCAGCACCACCACTACCACTGCCGCCACTGGGACTGTCTGGACGGAGAACACCAAATGTCGGGCCGTGCCTGCCTTTGTGCGATGTCTCTTCTACAGGTGCGTCAACGCGCACGGTGGGAATGTCCATGGACTGCAGCCGCGTCGATGAGCCAAACATGGACGGCATGGATATCGAGTTGGTGGACTCGAACGAGGGCCGCATGCTTTGCTTGGATGATCTGCGCGGCGTTTGCCGAGTGTCTGGCGGCACTGTCGTTGGCGACGATATCGGCGGCACTGGAAACGGCAGCAGATCCTCGTACTGCCAGTGCCAACCATTTGAAGATGAAAGGCGGCTGTTAGTTGTCGTTCTGTCCATGCGAAAACGAGCATAACGTGTTGGATACCCACATATCCAGGATCGTCAGCACTAACGCCGTTTTGGGCAGAGTCAGGCCGACTGCCGCTGTTGATGACGCCATTGCCGTTTCCATTTCCGTTTGGGTTTCCGTTGCCAGTGCCACCACTGGAATACGGCCCGCCAGGGCTGCCGTTGACCACCTCGCCCTGCGACACAGAAGTAGCCGCCGAATTCCACTTTTGCGGGACAGACCCAGCCACCCCAACAAAACCACCGCCGTCTCCGGCAGTGCCACTGCCACTCCCGTCGGCACACGCACGGAAAAGGTCGCGGTATCCTTCGCACATATCGCGCGAGCTTGCCGCCAGCACCGACCACACCTCCATTTCGGCCTTTGCGAGCACTTTCCGTCTCGCGTCCCTGTTTTCGACGAGCGCACGATCGAGTTTGTACCGGGCGGTATCAAGGGCATGCACCAGCCGTGCGATGTTGGCGTTCATGGCAGTATTGACCTTTGCAGCCTCGCGCTGTTGTCGCTGGTTGAACCTGCTGCGTCCCGACTGGCCCACGATGGCCTTGTCTTGCTGCTTTTGGGCCGCATGTGCTTCGCGGGCCGCGACATCGACATCTTGTACGTGCTTGGCGATGCTGGATTCGCGCTGGCGGATGGTGTCGAGTGTGGCTGCAAACGACGAAAGGACCCGCGAGACGTCGGAAACGGGTTTGGAAAACGAGCGCGGCGAGAGGGTTGAGGTGATTGAAGTGAGCGGCGAGGCAAGGCGTTGTACAACGGAGGTGTCGATGCTGAGAGGCGTTCCAAGGAGCCCGTGCAGCCATTGAACGCAGATTATGCGGTACAACGGTGGCGCCATGTCGCTTGAATGGGACTCGTGTGCACTGGGGCTTTGAACCTGCCACGGCCACGCAGCAAGCAGATCAGCCAAAACAGCAGCGCCAGAACTGTGCGTGCAGCAGCGACACCCTTCAATGCAAGACTCACTCCGTGCATTTCAACCATGGTGCCGCCGTTGCTGTTGCGCGCTCCTCGGGGCCGCCACCAGTCCAGCAGATGCTGGACATGCACGGCTTCGAGCTGCCGCACATCGTCCCATAGTATCGCGCAGTCCCTTGCAATGACCGCCCACCGGTCGAGCAGCTTGGCTCTCCGTTTGCGCATCTCCGCTTCCTTTGCCATCTTGTTTGGCGAAAGCACAGACACACGTCTGGCCGAAATGGTTGACGATCGGCGTGGCGTGCCCGTGCCCGAGTGGCTGCCTCGAGACACCCGCTCATCGTCGGCCAAATCCCACCACCGGTTCATCTCGACCGTGTCGCGCATGCCGGCAAACAGCGTCACGTACCGTGCCCATAAATCGCTGTGCTGCTCAAACAGCATGGCCAGCATCCGTGGCGCTCGTTCTCGCTTTGCCCATTCGATCCGCTCGCCTTTGGCATGCACCAGATGGTTCAACTCTTCCACCCGTCCTTTGGCCAGCTCCTGGCGGTCGAGACTTTCGTTTGGCGCCGTGTACCCGCCCGACCGTCCAAACGTGATGGTGCCGGCGGTCATGCGCCGGGACGACGAGTACGCACCCTGGATCTGTATCGAGTGCATCGAATGCTTTTCCTTTTCAGACACCTGCATCAGCAGCGGCGAGAACTGCGAATACGACACCACGTGCGGCATGGGGGATTGTGGCGACCCGTTGCCAGCGGACCCGGGCGACCCAGCAAACGGGTCGAGCGGGGCGATGCGCGAGAGCCGCCGCCGTCGGCGTCGCCAGGTCTCTGACCGCACGATGCGCGAGTAGTCGAGGCGGGCTTTGGCACGTTGCTTGATATTGGCGTGATGGTCGCGTTGCAGAGCGAGGATGTCAGACAACAGCGACAGGTGGGCTTCGAGAGCGGATATAAAGGCACGGGACAGGATGAACAGCTCCGTGGACTGGATGGACAACGACTTGAAGCAGTCGACGAACAGCTCGTCAAGCTCATCCTATGGACAGACATGCGTACGTGTGTGTGAGTCGGCGGGCTCTTGACTTTGAAGAGGGGTACATGGTCGGCAAGAAGGAGCCGAGCCAGACGGAGGGGAAAGCAAGGAGATGTACCTCGGCCCAGTGAGCAGCAGTCAGCTGCGACTGCTCCATGGCGTCTGTAAACTCTATCCAGCGCTTGCGCCATAGCGTGCCAGAGTCAATAGCAAGGACGGCACGCTTCTTGCATGCCTTGCTTTCCGCCACGTCCTCGAGCCGCGCCAGTGAGGAAACGCCACATCCCATAGCGCGTATCGTCGCGTTAGCTGGGTCGGTTTTGTTTGACTTGGGTAATGGCTTCAGAGCCTCTCTCGGCTTGATCGGGTCGGTGGGGTGAGATGGAGAGATTCACTCCAAGTGCTCATGGCACGCGCCATCAGTGGTGGCATGCCCTCGTTGGCGCCATTCGCACCGGCACTCTACCCTGCGGGTGTGAAAGGCCGATGGCGTGGCCAAACCCAGCCAAGTCAGGGCTGCCGCACAGACCCACTCTTGCAGCCCCTTGGTGCTCGACAGCCACTGGCTGCAGCGACCTTGTTGATGGCGAGTTGCCAAGAGCTGATGTTTGCAATGCCGCTCAATGTCTCTGCTTTCGGACACTCTGTCCGCCAACGGTCGGCCGGCTGCATCGAACGGCATGGCCGGCATCGGCAAACGGATGCCGCTCAACATGCGTGGTGGCGTCAGCCAACCAGCCCCATTCACGCTTGTGTCAACGTGCAACAAATTTTCGCTCGGAGGCGTTTGCCCGACCGAGCTCATTTGCTTGGGCGGCTGGTCGGGGTCACCGACGCTTAAAAACAGACTCAATCGCCTGCGTCTTCCCCGCAGTTCCACATACACTCTAGACCGTCCAACATGCGTGCCTTCACCCTCGCTCTCTCTGCTCTTGCTGCCGCCACCGTCGTCGTTGCCGCCGGCGAAGACTGTGAGTAGCCCGCCCTCTTGTTCGTGCGTGGCTGTCTGCCGCTCAAGGTGCTGCACTGCTCTGTACTGCTCCGCACCGCACCCCTCTGCACTGCGCCGCTTCACTCGCAGCGGCTTGGCGGCGCCGAGCTGTGGTCTGAAGCCTGGCTGTCGGCCGCCTTGAACCTGTCTGCCGTCGATAAGAACAGCAGCAACACCAGCAACACCAGCAGCAACAACACCAGCAGCCGCACCAACAGCCACCGCCAGCCGCACCGCCAGCCGCACAGCAGAGCAGTGCAGAGCAGTGCAGAGCACAGCAGAGCAGGCCAGGGCACCGCAGCACTTGCCTGCCGTGCTGTGCCAATCGTTGTGTCGGCTTGCTCACTCAATTTTGCTCTGCGCACGATTTCGCAACGCCGCTCATATTTTCCTTTTTTGGAAATATTGGGTGGTGCACACACTCGCACGACAAACCTACGCCAACCATCGACGCACCATGACAACCATGACAACCACCAACGGCCATGTCTTGAACAGACGGCATCCCTTACGAGGCCTCTGTCAAGGCTGCTGCCCCCGCCCCCGCTGCTGCCCCTGCCCCCGCCGCTGCCCCCGCCCCCGCTGCTGCCCCTGCCAAGAAGCCCGAGGCTAAGAAGCCCGAGTACAAGGCTGCCCCCGCCGACGACGACTGTGAGGAGGCCAAGGCCACTCCCGCTGACGAGGACGACTGCGAGGAGGCCGCCCCCGAGGACTCTGACGACTGCGAGGAGGAGACCCCCGCCCCTGAGGACTCTGAGGACTGCGAGGAGGAGACCCCCGCCCCTGAGGACTCTGAGGACTGCGAGGAGGAGACTCCCGCCCCTGAGGACTCTGAGGACTGCGAGGAGGAGACTCCCGCCCCCACCCCCGCCGAGACCCCCAAGCCTGAGCCCACTCCCGCTGGTGGCAAGTACGGCAAGGACGGTGAGGCCAAGCCCACTCCCTCTGCTGAGGAGACCACCAAGCCCGAGGACTCTGAGGACTGCGAGGAGGAGACCCCTGCTGCCACTCCCGCCGAGACCCCCAAGCCTGAGGACTCTGAGGACTGCGAGGAGGAGACCCCCGCCGCCAAGGAGACTGCCAACGCTGAGGACTGCGACGAGGAAACCCCCGCTGCCAAGGAGACCCCCAAGGCCGAGGGTACTCCCGCTGCCTACGCCAAGGGCACCCCCGCTGAGACCCCCAAGGCTGAGCCCACCCCCGCTGCTGAGTCCACCTACGGCGCGTACGGTGCTGACGGTGCCGCCCCCATCATCTCGGGCGCGTCGCGCGTTGGTGTCTCTGTCGTTGCCCTCATCGGTGCCGGTGTTGCCATGCTCGCTTTCTAAGCAGTATGTCAGCATGCCATCTATGAAACAACAACATCATCAAGTTTGTCCGCCACCCATCCAAACTCTTGTATCAATGAATCTGCTTCCATGAGATACAAGCCAGCACATGTGTCTCATCATCCATGGCGATCCACCAAGCTGATCGGCCAAAGAGGGTCGGCCACGGCCAATGGCATGCTGGATAACCCTCTCTGTGCTGGCTCTGGATCCTCAACTTTGTATGATGGAGCTCATCGAGGACACGTGCTGGCTGTCAAACCCGTTCAATCGTGAAGTGAGAGTCATCATCAATGTAAAACCTCTCGATCATCCAGACCAGACGCCACTACTGTGCAACATCGAGGGTCAAAGGTTTGCAACTGGGGGCAAGTGCGAGCGAACAGCGAGAGTTGAATGTCTGGGCGAGTGCACGTGGGACAAACATGCCATGTATGGCTTCTGGTGCATTGTCGCAGAACAATCGCGTCCGGATGCAGCTGAGACCGATCGTGTTCAACAGAGAGAGAGGACTTGAACGTTGAGCTGATTCGGTCGCGATCAACCGTTCAGATAAATCGTCGGTCGCCTGGTCGGGCAGCGGCATTGGTTCAGCCTGTGAGCTTGCTTGGACGTTCATGATATCGAAACGTGCAGCAGCTTCAACCGCGACGAGCTGCGCAGCCGTGTCGTCCTGGGTGTTGTTCGCATCGGGATAGGCCTCATTCTGTGGCGTAGTAGGAGCGATCTCTTGCCAAGATGGACCGTCACTGGGTGAAGCAGATTCGGTCGCGATCAACCGTTCAGATAAATCGTCGGTCGCCTGGTCGGGCAGCGGCATTGGTTCGGCCTGTGAGCTTGCTTGGACGTTCATGATATCGAAACGTGCAGCAGCTTCAACCGCGACGAGCTGCGCAGCCGTGTCGTCCTGGGTGTTGTTCGCATCGGGATAGGCCTCATTCTGTGGCGTAGTAGGTGCGATCTCTTGCCAAGATGGACCGTCACTGGGTGAAGCAAATTCGGTCGCAGACACGTCAAAGAACGCCTGCTCCCACAGCTCGGCGGCTTCCTTGTCTCCCGAGACGAAAAAGTCGCTTGGCTGGCCAGCAAGAGACGCAGCTTGGGTCGCAAGGACTGCGAGCAGGTGCAGCACGTCAGCAATGATAGCCAATCGCGACAGAGCATGCCAGGAACACTCACGCATAATCGACGTAAGCTTAGTAGCGCCAATGCTTGGTGCCATGTCAATCTTGAGAGCGAGCAAGTCGCGCTTGGCAGCAAGCTTGTCGATATCCACGGCCGAGTCAGCAGCAGTGCATGTCGACACGACGTATTCAACGGCGGACGGGGCGAGCTGGCTGATCATGGCGACATCGGCCAGATAGAGGCGCTTGAACGAGTCTGCTCCAAACATGATGTCGAGCGCATGCTTGCTGGCAGCAGCCTCCATCAGAACAATAGCGGTTGTGGATGAACGGATCTCGGACGTCGCGTGCTCGCGGCAGTTTGCAATAACGTCTGCCTTGGCCATCGGAAGGTCGCCTGCAGAGCGAGTTCTTCTTCTTGGACAGGGTGGCGCACAGTCGGTGTAAAGGTCCGTCCGAGGTGTGATTGTGGCATGAGTTGGGACAATCTGGTCGATGAATGTGTCAGTATGCAAGCACCTTACTGACGATCATGCTCAATGATGCCACTCACCTCATCTGAGATTGAAGTATACTTCGACGGGCCGCCGCCTCGTGCTGCAGACCCTGTCGCGAGGAACATCGCAAACATCTTGCGAGTCTCCACCTCGTCGGGATCGGCCTCTTGCTGCGGTGTGGTAGGAGGGATATCTTGTGTTGAACAGCCGCCGCCTCGTGCAGCAGATTCATCCGCCATCATGTTGGACAGCGTAACTTGGGTCGAGTGGATGGCATAATTGGTAGTCTTGTGCATCAAAACAGTCAGCTTGACATCCTGCTGCTGCCATATGACAAGTATCGCACCGCCTACCTCTGCTGCAGTGGCAGCCGTCTCGTACGAGCCAATTGAGCATGCGGCAGGTTCAGAGCTGATAAACGTTTTGGCCATGGCGTGAGATGCCTGCTCGCAAACAGCGCTCTGTGGCCAACATTCTCAATTGTCAGCAGAAGGAACGCGTCGCAAAGTTATCAAAACAGGCGGCGTTTGTTGCCCACTCACGCTGAGCGGAGCAATAGGCTCCTCGCGACACACGCGCTCATCACTGTTGATTGCCCAGGATTTGTTGTTGCAGGCCGTCTTGATGGGAAGTGATGGCTCGACGATAACGCCAACGTCCTTGGCGGGGAGTGGAGGGAGGTCCGTGACCGATGAAAACTTGCGTCGAGCAGTGGCGACTGGCGAGAAAGAAGGAGGGCGGACGCGATTAGTATCAGTGGTGGCTGTGAAAGCAAGTACACTGGATACTGCGCGATCGAAACTTGTCGCAACAGAGGGCGAAGGTTGGAGGGCGACAAGCACAGGAGGGCGACAAGCGCAGGAGGGCGACAAGCACAGGAGGGCGGAGGGTGGAATGAAGAGGCGAATAACAGCAAGCATCGAGAGCGCATACGCACCTTGCTGCTGGTTGAGTTCTGCAACAGCAGCCTGCTTGCGAGCTCTGCGATCTGCCTTGCCTTCAGCACGGAGAGCGTTACGCTTTTCTTTGGTCATTCTGGTTTCTTTGCAGCGTAAAGTCGATTCGTTTGTTTGTTCGGTTCGAGTGGCGAAGCACGATTATTGACCGATTCTGTCTGTTTCAGAGATCTGGAGAAAGATCAGAAGAACGAATTCCACAGCGATGGCCAGCAAGGCAATGCCTGCTCCGCCAATGCCATGAACACGCCGGCTGAGAGGACGAGCAGGTTGATTCACGGTCATCACGGCCATCACTGCCTTCTCGGCAATGGCGGCTGTCACGGCCATCACAGCCATCACAGCGGCCAGTTGATGGCGAGCCGTCATAGCCGGCAAGAAACACAAATGATTCAGAGAGGACATGTTCGCAGACACGGCAATACGACCGACTGTCGCTCTGATGACTGCGGCTGCATCAATAATGCCGTTCCAGAAAACGATGGTGTGATCGAATGCAGTGCCGACACAGTGCAGCAGTCGAGAAAACGGCTTGCCAACCAGACACATTGGAGTCGATGGCAGGCAGAGGCTGTGGCTGTGGCTGAGTTCAGATCGGCGTCGCTGTGCGATTGGCAATTGTCACAGAGCTCCTCAAGTCTTTCGCTGGCATTGCAAGCCATGTTCGACTGGCCATGCTCCGACCGATTCTCCATCCAGCACCAGCCACGGCGGCAGCGGCATCCGTGGCGTTCTCAACAATTCCGCATCTCAATGAGTCTCATCACCCATGGCGATCCACCAAGCTGATCGGCCAAAGAGGGTCAGCCACGGCTAATGGCATACTGGAAATGCCACTCTGTCCGGCTCTGGACTCCTTGGACTCCTTGGACTCGCTGGGCTCCTGGGCTCTTTGGACTCGCTGGACGCTCATGCAACTGCCCCCATAACTGCGCGTCTGCCTGGCTCTGAAATGCGTGGCGATTTCGCGTCGACTGTTGCCAGCAAACCTCATGGCAGCACGAGCAGCCAACGACGCTCAGATGGACACGATAACCGAAGCAGTCGCAGAGCTTGCCCTTGGCAAACCACTGCCGCCTGGATGCAGTCGCTGGGACAAGACCCCGCTGGAGCTCCGCCTGCACATTGTCAAGCTCGCCGGCCCGCTCACCTGCTTTCTGTGTGGTGTCTATGGCGACAAGACACAGCTGGGCAAGGATGTGTGCCAGGCCATCTGGACCAATGCCATCAGGATGCGCTGGCAGGGCGACCTGCAGGAACTACCGGACGTCGACTTTGACGCTGGCCGGCCCAGCGGTAAGAGTGCAGGCGTCGACATGGGGCTCGTCAAGACCCGTGCGATGTACCACCGCCTGTGTTCCCGCTTTCCCGCGCTGGCCGACAAGGACATGGACTACAGGCTGGATCTGAGCATCAATTCGTACAACGTGCTCGAAACCAGCATCAGCAACTCGGACTCGCGACGGCTGCGCAACATCCCAATGCACAACGGATGGCTCGACCTCGTCGACTACTCGTGTCCCCTCGCGCTTGGATGGAGCTGCATTCTCTTTGGCCACGCGCATCTGCTGCGCTACCTTGTTCTGCGGTTCGGGGTCATTGTGAATCAGTTTGACCGCTACGGCAACGAGCGGGCCATGGACCTCGCGGCAGGCGGCGGCCATGTCGAGATCCTGCAGATGCTGTACAAGGCAGGCAGCCGCTCTGGATCCATGAAGTCGATCGAGCTGGCTGCTGCCAACGGCCATCTCGACGTTGTCCAGTGGCTGGACCAGTACATATCCAAAGAGCGCACGACGCGCGCCATCAACCTGGCTGCCGAGAACGGTCATTTGCATGTCGTCCAATGGCTGCACAAGGCTCAGTACACGGGATGCACAACGGACGCCATGGACTGGGCCGCACAGGCCGGCCACTTGGCGGCTGTGGTGTGGCTCCACGAAAACCGATCAGAGGGATGCACCAAGCGGGCCATGGACAAGGCGGCGCAAAATGGCCACCTCGATGTCGTCAAGTTCCTGCATGAGAATCGAACGGAAGGCTGCTCCACCTACGCGATGGACAGTGCTGCGGCAAGTGGACACCTGCACATTGTCAAGTGGCTGGCTGCCAACCGTGACGAAGGCTGCTCCGAGTCCGCCATCAAGCAAGCAGCGTGGCGCGGCGACATGCTGCTGGTCTCCATTCTCTGCAGCACCATCAAAGACCCTGTTGTCCGCCAGCTTGTCATGGATCGTGCATTTCTTTAGGTGATGCCAAAGTTCATTCCAAGAAGATTCCCAGTCCCCAAGACACTAGATGCCATACCCTTTCGAGCTTTAGGCCGTGCGTAGATCCCTCAGTTATGTCATCCCCCTGGTCCGACACGTCCATGGTGATGTATCCATAAAGTACGCTGGAACACACCATGGGCAGCCTGGAGAGATGCGCACACTCGCAAAGCACGGGAATGCACGGTGGCGATGACGTTGGGCAAAAGTAGACCGACCAAACGGATGGTCAAAATGGCAGATGGGATGCCACAAGGGCAAAAGGTGTGCGCCAGCCCGGAATTGAACCGGGGGCTCATCGATGGCAACGATGAATTTTACCACTAAACCACTGGCGCTGCACTTTGGGTGACCTTGAACTGCCCATCTGCACCAGTATCATGCGCTCACAATCGCGACAAAATGCATCAAAATCGTCACATTCGGCCCGCTGTGGCTCGCTGTGGCTGGCTGGCTGGCTTACCTTGCTCCAACCGACTGCTAGACGAGTGGTGATGGATCGCATGCACTCTGGCTGCCGTTGGCGTGCTGCCGTTCCACAAGTCTTGCTTTGTGCTGTGGCTCTCTTGGCTGCTGTCATGGATCACTGGCTGTGTGAGTGAGTGAGTGTGAGTGAGTGCGTTGATAGGCGAGACGAACCACAGACACCCACATGCACTAAATGGCTGGCCACTGCTGACCTGGCACTTTCGGCATGGCCTTGCTGATCTGCCATTGCACATCGCATCGACCTTGCTGCCATTCACAACAAGCATCAAGCAAGCAACAAACATGCTGCAGTCGGTCGTGCGTCTGCTGGTGTGGTGGCCGCTGCGCATTGTGTGGCGTTTCCACGAGACCGTCTTCCATGCCGCCACCATCGCCCTCGTGCTTGCCTCGTACATCAGCCTCTTCCAGACAGCCATCACGCTGCAACGCGACTCGTGGTCGACGCTCTTGCCGCGCTCATTCACGTACATTGTGGCTCCGGCTGACGGATGCAACACAGACCTGCCGCCACAGCAAGTGCGGCTGCTTCTGGACGTGCTGGATCTGACACGCAACGGGCGGCTGACGTGGGGCGAGCTTGTGTATCCGTTCCAAGGCGATGGCCGGTGGGCTGTGGTCGTGTATCTGGACCGGTGGCAGCAGACACGCATGCAAGAGTGGACTGTGGCACACTGGGCATGGTACGGCCGCACGGCACTCGGAAAGCTGGCGGGCAACGGCAGCGTGGCTGCAGTGTCTGCGTCTGCCGATGCAGCAGCCGTGTGGACATATGGACTCACGCCCATGCGGCCGCTGGTCGAGTTTGGCAGCTGGCTGGCCGTCGAATGAACGATGCGTGGCCAACCCTCGCAGACTCCGACTGCAACTCCGATCGCCACCAGCAGGCAGGTCGTTTCCCTTCACACTCAACCCAACGGCAGCACACTCGGCAGCACACTGGGCGTCGCATGCAGTGTCTCGAGACTCTGCAGCATGTCTGCGGCGCATGTGCGACTGGCAAGCAGGCAGCTCAGACAGGCAGGCAGGCAGGCAGGCAGACCGCACGAGCCTGCCCCGTCGACGCCTCGATGAGTGCCAGATAAGCACGGCCGTGTATCCAAGACATCAACCGCCAGGGCGACAGCTTCTTCTGGATCTGGATGGTGTGTGTCTTGCCGCCCTCTCACGCACATCGCGGCTCTGTCCTTGTGCATGCAGCCGACTCCAGACACTCACAGCATGCCGCATTCACAGGGAGTCGTCATTGGCATCGTGGTGCTCAACATCCTCATCTCGACCGTCGTCTTCCTGGCCGTCCGCCATCGCCAGATCCGGCGTCTGCGGCTGGACATCAAGGCAGACAGAGACCGTCGTCGCAATCGTCGTCGGCTGCGTCAGCTGCGTCGCAAGCAGCGGCCAGACACGGCGACAGTGCCATTGACAGCCGCATGCTCTGACAACAGAAGCAGCAACAGCAGCTCGTCGCACAGTGATCGAGACTCGAACGTGGTTGATATCAAGGACGGATGGCACGATGCAGACAGCGACGCGGATGGCGCAGCATGTCTGCATGGCGATGACCGCGAGATGGCAGGAAAGGGAGACGATGAGGCAACTGCGCGGCACATGTGGCCATGGCTAACCAGGACGTCAGCAGCTCGCACGCCGTTGATGCAGCCAGACTGGCAGAAGGACGACGATATAGCAGTGCTTGTCGAGCACAGCGCTCAATAGCACGATCCCGCTCAGCTCAGGCGAAGGAAGCTGCGCCGGCGTCCAGATCTTTCCGCCACATCTGCCATCTGCCAAGCGAACGCCATCCAAACGACGCAAGCGTCAAGCGTCTGGTAAGGGACACACGAGCGGCAATAGCAACAGGATTGTTCGACCTCGCAAGGGCAGGCAGCAAGCAGCTGCGGCTCCCACCCACGTCCCCGCCAGCGACAGTCCTCCAGCAGTCCTCCAGCAGCCACAGCAAACGGCTGTTGACGCGAACGACGCGACGATGGTTGCCCCAGCAACGGCTGTGGTTGTCGCGACGACAGCGACGACGACAACAACGACGCCTGCTGTTTCACCATCACAGTCACCAGTCCGCCAGCGTCCACCTGTTGCATGGTGCTATTATGGGAGGCACAAGCATGGCGCAGTTCTTGAGCAGCAGACAGTCGGATGTCTCAAAGAGCATATCGCTCACTTGGAGCATCTCTCAGACACCAGCAGCCTGACGGTCCACCTTGACGGACAGCTGCTGGCAGACGACGATGCTCTGTCCGAGTCATATCTGTATGATGTTGGGCATGTCTTTCCAGGCACCATGAAGCCAACTGGTATGTGGATGTATGGTTGTGATGCCTGTGCTCCAGATCTGCTTGCTGATCCGTCTTGTTGGTTTGGCCAGGCTTTGCAAGGCTCTTGCTTGAGAGCCGCTGGGTCAAGGACGCCAAGAGACTGGCTGCCGGTGTGTATGCAAGCAAGCGAAACAAGGGCCACCAGGTTGCATCCTCAGCCAGAACGACCTTGCCTGCCGACACAAACAAACACGCACGTTGGCCGCAGCTCAGTCTGAGACAGCTGCTCGACACATGTTCTCTCTGGCACAGTTTGGCGTCCTCCATATAGCCGCATTCCAGCAGTTTGGGCTGCTGAATCCATCCGTCAGCATATTCGACAACCCTGCAATCTTTACAGCCATGGAGCTGCCACCAACACTCGCCGAGGTCCGTGCAGCAGATGACATTGCAGCAGACAACTCGAGATATCGCGTCGAACAGCGGATCGGCGCGCTTGCCGTTGGCGTCCCTCTTCCACGGCGGATCATCACCCGCCTGAACCAGCATGCACGGACGCACCAAGCAGCAGCATGGCGAGCTGTGATGCTCGCACTCAACACGTTCTGGCACAAGATGGAGGCTGCGCCAGACATGAGCTGCCACTTTCTGAACACGGACATCTTCAAGGCTGTGCTTGAGAGCCTTGATCCTTTGGTCGGTGTCAGCGCCAAGGACTGCCTTGACCGCTACCGAGCGTCATTTGACGCAAGACAGCCAGACATCACTGCATGTCTCAGGAACCCACTGCGCAGGACAGATGCGGATATCACGGCTGCTCTCTTGGCGTCCCTGCACTGTCCCTTCTTCCTGGCTGAGGTCTCGGGGACTCGAGTCACCAGTGCAGACAACCACAGGGACTTTGACAGGCTGGCGCGCAACATGACGATGTGTATGCTTGTCTGGCTTGGTGAGTGGCTGCGTGTGCTCAGTCGCGTGTGCTGCATACCACACACACACACACACACACTCACACACACGGCACTCACGACCCATGCCTGTGCAATGGGTGATCTCCAGGAGTGCTCCGCCATGCTCCAGTGGCTGAGCGTGCCACTCTGCGCATCTATGGCGCTCTGATTGGAGTGTCATCCGTCGAGTTTCTGTGCATGCGGCCAGTCTTTGGGACAGACGATCGGGTTGCACTGTTGCTCCACACCAACAAGGACAGCTGGAGCGTCTCGTTTGACGCCATGCCTCAGGCAGCAGCACCACTGCTTCCAGCAACCTCGGACAGCAGCCCAACATCCAAGTCTGTGGAGGCATTTCCAGCTGTTTCAGCAGCAGTCGAGCTGGATCTTCTACTGGCTGCGAGCATGGACGAACGAGCGTTTGCTGAAAGCGAAGGCATGAACGATCATGGACAGGAGGACACCAGCCACGGCTCCATGGCGTTCAAGCGCGTTGATCTCGCCAACGAGCAGGGGCACGCACAGATTGCTGGTCTTGTGCGGCCCATCTTTGCGTTTGCAAGTCACCTGCGAGGGTATTCGCGACGACTGTACAACCTGGTCAACACCACGCCAGAGCTTGGCGACCCATACGACTTCCCAGCCGATACTCTGGCGCCAACCAACCCATGGACTCGTCACGGTCTGTCCACGGGCAGCAACCTCACGGGTTCTGGCAGCAGTGACAGTGAGGATGACACAGACGACGTATCCAATGCCATTGACTGGTTTCTGCGTTCCTGTAAGCTGTTCAAGGCTGAGCAGTTCTCGGCACCCCATGGCGTAAAAGTCATAAGAGTCAGGAATTGTGCTGGCGTCATGCACTGCGCCAAACACAAGCCACGCGGCTGGAGCAGGGAGATCAGGATGACGCGTATGGTGCAGGGCCACCCGAACATCGCCAGTCTGTTCACTTACAAGGACATGACCGACCGTGATGCTGGCATTGTTCTGGTTGAGGAGCTGCTGTTCCACGACCAAAGCGTGCTGAACTCAGGCAGTCCGACTGCTCGTCTGGAGCAGCTTGTGAAATACATCAGGCACGGCTTATCTGCTCTTGAACACCTCGCATCCCTTCGAGTGGTCCACTGCGACATCAGCCCCAACAACATCATGCACTCTCGCAATCGCCAGGTCTGGTGCATCATGGACTTTGGCAATGCTGCATTGATTCCAGCCAGCCACACATGCATTTCGCACTCGGAACTACTTGGAACCGACTCGTTCATTGCACCCGAAGCCGTTGAGGATCAGGTCTACTCTATCGCGTCGGATCTGTGGAGCTTTGGCGCGACGGTGCTGCACGTTGCCAGGGATGTTCTTTCTGTCGGGGGTTACTTTGACAACCGCACAGAGGCACAAAAGGCTGTTGCTGCAGAGATCCGTGCAGAGATCCGTCGCCTGATGCGAGACCAGCCAGGCAATCGTGCAGCAGCATCGGATGTGCGCCAGGCGTTTGTCAAGATCCAGCGTGATGTGGACAGACTTGTCAACCCTCAGCTTGCTGCGCAGGTCGAGCCGATGGATGGGAGCCAGGCGTCTGCGGTTGCGGCTGAGTGAAACGCGAGGCTGAACAGCAGCAGCAGCAGCATTGCGCAGAGTGAATGAACGTGTTTGCACTTGATGATGATGACTGCGAGGCATGCCAGGCCGTTATGGCTGCAATCAAGACACAAATGACGACTGTGGCTGCAATGGTCTGACTGCTGTCTTGAATGCCTGCTCATTCTGGCTTGATCAGGCGGATCACTCCTGGGCCGCACAGGCAGTCGTGGTCAGGAACGAGTTCAGGAAGTGCGTGCAGCTCATGCACAGACGTCTGCTTGAACATGTGGCCCTCCTCGCTAATGATCAGCTTGCATCCATTGGCATCCAGCTTGCTGGCCATCTGGATCACCTCGATGAGCAGCACGCACATTGCCCTCGACTTGGCCCATGAACAGCGGCACTGCGATCCTGGTCGAGTGGAACAGCAGCGAGATGCTCTGCAGGAACGCATGTGCATCTGTGGGATCTGCTTGTTGCCATGCTCTGGACGATGGCCATGTTGAGATGACCGATCCTGGTGCAGCCGTCCTTGTGTGTGAATGCACTTGTGATGAGCTGGACCTTGGACACGGCAGATGGGTCCAGCCAGCATGCAAGAGCAAGCCACGACGGGACGGCCAGCCACAGACAGCGGCATCATCGACAGCCTTGCTCAGTGCAGCGTTTGGGCCGGCAGGACGCCTGGTGTTGACAGCAACGGTGGATATGTCGTTGGCTGGCTTGCACTGGGCGAGCAGAGCATGGCGGGAGAGGCAGCATAGTTGGTGACAGCCCGTATGCCGCCAGCCTTGGCAAGCAGGAGCTCATATCTGTTGTTGGCAGATGGCTTGATGGCCGAGCGCATGCAGGAGGCAGCCGTGCATGGCTCAACGGATGGAAGAGCAGTGCCGTGTGGTCTTCTGGCACGCTGTTAGTGGCCATGATGGCGTAAGCAGTGGAGGCTGCCACTGGGGGCTGGTATCGCCGGGCTGGTCGTTGCAGGCTGCTCGCCTGGTGTTTGTGGCGGCTGGACAAGGCGAGCGAAGCGACGAGCGACGCGACAGATCTGGCGATGCTTTTGCCGTGCGTGGTCACAGCCGATGACTGGCTGATGGCAACAGCAACAGCAGCGAGAGTGGCCGAGGCCGTGGTGGGCTGGCATGCGAGCCACAGGCACAGACACGCAGCAGGCACAGACACGCAGCAGGCACAGGCGATCAGAGGCGGCCGCTGACGCTCACTGCTGCGTGGCTCGGTGTGATGGCTTGTGTCTCCACAGGACGCTCGCAAGGCGGTGATGCACAACGTTCATTGGAATAATCAAAGGACAGATGCGCTACTTGAGACGCATCAGGGGTTTGCTGGTGCGCTGGAACATGATGTATCCAAGCACAAGGAAGCAGGCTGCAATGCCAAGGTTCTGCGCAACGCTCGCCCACAGCGACGGCGATCCGAGAGCGAGCGTGTCAATGACCTGCTGGCCGTCACGGAAGCAGACGGCATTGGGGTTGGGACACTCGAGCGTGCGGCCAAGAAACTCGTTCTGTGCGAGCGCCTTGTTGCTGATCGCGATGATCGAGACGTACTGGATCCATCTGAACACGACGGGAGTGGAGTTGAGCGACACGAGCGGGCCACCAAAGAGCAGCATGACGACAATGATGAGCGGCGCCAAGATCTGGCCAATCTTGATATCGCGCACGGTTGAGCCGATCAGCAGACCGAGCGCGTTGGCTGCATTGGCATGCACGACCAGAATGAGCACAAAGGTGCCGTATCTGCCGCCATCGTCGCTGCGGAGTCCGATCATCCAGTACACGGGGATGGCGAGGATGAGTGCCGTAGCAAGCACGAGCGGCAGGGTCGAGATCCACTTGGCGATGTAGGCCGATGCCGCGCGGTATGTGCCTGCGGCACGCTCGCGCTTGATGATGTGGCGCTCGAGAGGGAAGGAGGCAAGAGTCGGGAGCACGATGGAAAAGGTCATGTTGATGCACATAAAGAACAGCACGCCGATCTTGTTCTGTGTGCCGGCATAGTCGTTACTTGACTTGTAGAAGATGAAGCCAAGAAGGAACTGTCGGTGTTGGATGGATGTGATTGAGGATCATGAGTGGTCAGCAGGCGGTCTGGTTGGTGGGTTGGGCAACAGCGCCGTTCATGCACATACCATGATGATGACTGCCTGCACAAGTGTCGCGATGAAAGTCGGGATATCGCGGACAACGTCAACCATGTTGCGTCTGAGCAGGACGATGAACTCGGCTGTGAACGATGTGCTGAAAGTGCCCATCGTGGACGAGTCGGAGGCAGCCAGCGAAGGCGTGGCCGTTCTCACTGAGCCGGTAGGCGTGAGAGTGCCGCTGCTTTCGATCTTGAGCCACGCCGCATGGAACATCTCGATACGGGCAAGCGACTCTTCGCGCAGCTTATCGGTGCGCTGGTCGAGCGTCGTGATGTCGAGGAAGAAGTCGGACGGGTTGGTCTTGTCTGGCAGCGAGTATCCGAGCGACTCAAAGTGTGCAAGCGCGTCGCGGGTCGGGCCGAGCCACAGCGTACGGCCAGCACTCAGCAGCACGACCTTGTCGAACAGATCGAGAATGTCCGTGCGTGGCTGGTGGATGGTCATGAGCACGATCTTGTTCTGCTTGACGGCCAGTCGCTTGATGGTGTCGATGATGTTGAATGCCGTGAAGGCGTCCAGACCCGACGTCGGCTCGTCCAGGAACAGGATCTGCGGGTCGGTGACCATCTCGATGCCGATCGACACACGCTTGCGCTCGCCTCCCGAGATGCCGCGGTTCTCAGCGTCGCCGATGCGGGTGCTGCGGCAGTTGTTGAGACCGAGGTCCATGATGATGTCGTTGACGCGGCGGGTCTTCTCGGCCTTGGGCATGGACTCGGGCAGACGCAGCATGGCCGAGTACGTGAGCGTCTCTTCGACCGAGAGCGTCTTGAACATGAGATCGTCCTGCTCGACGTATGCGCACTGCGACTGCCAGGTGGACGGGTTGCGCGGCGAGCCGTTGACAAGCACGTCGCCAGACAGATCGCCAGGACCGATGCGGCCGGCAAGGACGTTGAGCAGCGTGGACTTGCCAGCGCCTGATGCACGAGCGATGGATGAAGCAGGGCAGAGTGTCAGACACAAAGGGCAATATCCCAATGCCAGAGGCGAACGACGATGTGAATGCGAATGAGCATGGCGGGGACTTGCCTGAGCCGCCCATGATGGCGACGACCTCGCCAGCCTGGACAGATCCGTTCATGCTGTGCAGCAGCTGGCGCTGCTTCTTGCCGGCGACCTCGACGCTCAGCGCGACATCACGCCACTCGAGAGAAAGCGAGGCGTTCTTGGTGTAGTCGACAGACTTTGCCGCATCGGGGACGACGATCACAGCGGTGTCTTTGAGGGTGCTCATTGGGAGTGTCTTATCGGATGCTGATGGGGGCTGTCGTAGCCTGGATGTCGCCGCTTCTTATACTTGGACGCACCGGTGGCCGCGGCACCCTCGGGCGACTTGGCCGCGGCCACTGCCGTCCAACACGGCCGCCACGGCACGGTTGGCCGCGGCCACATTGGCGGCTGAAACATGCCGCGGCCACATTGCCACGTTGGATGGACGCAACCGGCCGCGGGATGGCGTGGCACGGCACCTGCCGTCTGGCATGGCCCAGGTGCGATCCGTGTGCGATCTGTGTGCGATCGCAGCCTTGCCTGCACAACACCAACCGACACATGCCTGCACCCGAGTTTGGCTACAAGATCCTGACGGTCGCCGAGTACGACGGCATCAAGCACCTCATTCCATCGGCCGTCGGAGGTGCCGGCCCATCGCCGCCGCCGCCCACGACCGCCAAGTGGCAGGGCACGGCCCTCGACGTCTCGGACGGCTTCATGCACCTGTCGACGGCCCCGCAGTCGCTGGTCGTCGCCAACCGCTTCTTTGGCTCGCAGACGACGCTCGTCGTGCTCGAGATCCCGCTCGCCCGAGTGGCAGCGTCGGTGCGGTGGGAGGACCCGGCATCGCCCGACATGTCGATGCGTGCACAGGAGCAGGCGGAGATGGCCGCCCTGCGTGCCGAGCATGCGGCCAAGGTCGCCAAGGGCACTGCGTTTGAGGATGCGCCGCTCGGCTTCCGCACATCTACGGCGGGCTCGACCTGGCCGTCGTTGGCCGCGTCGTGACGGCGCACCGGGCGGCCTGCCGGCACGCACGACAGCCGGCTGGTGACCGAAACGCTGCAGCGGCTGGTGGCCGGCCGTTGCTGTGGTGCTCCGTGTCGACGTCGCGCGGGCGGACGGGCGACCGTGCGCCACCATCGCAGTGGCAGACGGTCGAGCAGCCGGTCGATGTCGTGCTGTTCGAGGACTGGTTCCTGGGGTTCAGGCCGTGGACACCCGAGCAGACGGCGCAGCTGTTTGACAGGCATCAGCAGCACCTGCACGACGGTGCAGGCACACTCGACCCGCCAGCAGCAATGCGATCCGTGTTCAAGTACACGCAGCACAACATCGCGCAGGTCATGGAGAGCCTGGCCGAGTACGAGCGGTCGTGGTATCCGCTGATGGATGCGTTTGTGCACATTGCAGCAGAGCAGACGGACGTCGTGTACGAGTGGCGGTGGGAGCAGGAGGAGTGCATGCGGCGAGACCGCGGCGATGCGACACTTGGCCTGACACGATCGCAGGTCGTCGACTTTGTGGATCGCTTCTTTCCGCTGTACGAGCTGTGTCTGCCTCGGCTGCTGTCCAACGGCTTCTTTGAAGGCGGCGATGGCGATGGCACCAAGACAGGCTGCTGTCTGCAGCTGGTGATCAACAGACAGCGGCAGCTTGTGTCTTCATCAACAAAATGAACAGGCTGCGCAGTCTGGCTGTCTGTTGTGTTCAAGGGCAGCGGTGGCTGTTGCACAGGGATGTATTGATGACAGACTGACGACTGACAGATCACACCTGCGAAGCGTTGAAGTGGCCAGACGCAATCTCGCGAATGACGGCAGCGTTGGCAGCACCAGTCGCATCCACAAGCTCGCCAAACACTGAGCCAGCCCGGCCGAGCAGCACATGCGGCGCATCAAACTCGGCAATCTCGCCCTGGTCAAGCACAAGCACGCGGTCAAACGCCGCAATCGTGTTGAGACGGTGCGCAATGCTCAGCACCGTCGTGTCGGCAAACTGCGACCGGATCGACTCTTGGATGCGTTTGTCGGCCTCGGCATCCACCGACGCCGTCGCCTCGTCCATGATGAGCATTTTGGGGCGTGCGAGAATGGCCTTGGCAAGACACAGCAGCTGGCGCTGGCCCATCGACAGGTTGGATCCGTTTTCCTCGATCGCCGCATCCAGCTTGTCCGTCTGCGCAGCCACGTAGTCCTTGAGACCCACGAGCGACAGCGACTCCCACAGCTGGTCGTCGGTGTATCCCGTCTGCAGCATGTCGAGGTTGGACCGCACACTTCCCTTGAACAGCACGGGCTCCTGCGGGATAATCTGCAGGCGAGAGCGCAGCGTCTTGAGACCGAGCGTCGCAATGTCGCGGCCGTCGATGGTGATGGATCCCTTGGATGCCTCCATGATGCGGAACAGGGCCGTCATGAGCGTGCTCTTGCCCGAGCCGGTGCGGCCGACGATGCCGACCTTTTCGCCAGGACGGATGTCGAGCGACAGGTTCTTGATGACGGCGTGGTCGGGACGCGAGTCGTAGCAGATCTGCAGGTCGCGGATGGCAAGTGCACCGGCAGTCGGCCACTCGTCCTTGGTCGCAGGGTCGTTGGGCAGCAGGCGAGGTGCCTCGGACGGCAGCTCGTTGGCGTAGTGGTTGAGACGCTCCACCGAGTTGAACGATGCCTCAAACGCCGCCAACTGGAGACAAAAGGCGTTCAGGATCCATCCAATCGACATGGAGTTGGAGAGCGACAGGCCGATCGTGGTTGCCGAGACAACGCCAAGCGTGCCGAGAAGGACAAGCGAGAGCGTGATACTGGCCGTGAGAATGTCCAGGCGGAGAATAAGCCAAAACTGCGCACTGTTCATCACCTGCATGATGAGCGTCCGCATGTCCATTTTTGCCTCCTGCCCAACAATAAACTGCTCCTCGACACCATAAGCGCGGATCGTGGGGATGCCGTTGAGCGTCTCGGAGACGTGAGAGGTGAGCGGCGATCGCATGATGGACGACAGACGCTTGAGCTCGCGGTTGGACGCCTGGTAGAAACGGAAGATGAAGATGTATGCGGCACCCAGCACGGCGAATTGGACTGCGCACGGCCACCGTGGTTAGGTGTCAGCAAGACAGATCTATCGAGTGCCACACGGTGAAGCAATACACGACTTACTCAGAAGGAAAGAAGAAGAGAACACAATAAGCACCAGAGCGGTCACAATGCCAACCACATTGGCAATCAGAGACATCACGAGGTTGTTCATCTGCTGGTCAATGACCACCACGTCGTCCGACATGCGGTTGATGATGCGGCCGATGGGCTGTGTGTCAAAGAACGACATGGGTGAACGCATAAGACCAGCAACAGCGGCATCGTGGAAGTAGATGGCCGCATGGTAGCAGCAGTAAAAGGCCAGAGCAAGCGGCATGCCTGTGTGCATGGAATGCAGCATCAAGCAGCGTCAGTCGGTGTGCAAGGAGTCGAGATGAGGCAGCGAATGAGACGTACAGACAAGGATAAGAAAGCCGGCATTGAACTCCAAGTACGTGGTGAGGTAGCGTTGCTCCGTCCAGCCCCACTTGTTTTCGATCCAAAGAATCAAGTACAGCTGGCTGAACGTGTATGCGCCAGCCAAGAGCAACATGAATGTGAGAAGCAGTGGCAAGAAGAACCTGCCGCCCGCGTTGAAGTACGACATGATCGTGCGTGCAGAGAAGACACCCTGTTGGACGTGTTGCAAGGCAAGCGTCAGTCTTTGGATTCCAGCAATGAGGGTACAGGCGTGGCTGGCTTGCCTGGCGACGATCTTCCGCGACAGCCTTCTCAGACTCAAACTCTTTGACAGCCTTGACACAACCTCGTCCTCGTCCTTCACAGCCTCGTCTCCATCGGCTTCCACGTCGTCAAAGTGGTAGTCCTTCATGATGCCAGAGAGAGCGCTCTCGGGACAGCCATGAGATCCTTGAACGTGCCCGTCTCGGCAACACGGCCGTTGTCGAGCACGACGACAAAGTCGACCTTGGGAAGCAGGTGCAGCTGGTGCGTGACAAGCACGACCGTCTTGCTCTTGAGCGTGCCGCAGATGGCCTCGTCAAACACCTTCTTGCCGACGTGTGCATCGAGTGCAGCAATGGGATCGTCCAGCAGGTAGATGTCGGCGTCGCGGGCAATGGCACGAGCGAGTGCAACACGAGCCTTCTGGCCGCCAGACAGGTTGATGCCCTTCTCGCCAATCTGCGTGCCGAGACCGTTGGGGAGGATCTCGAGATCGTGCTCAGACACGAGGCAGACACGGCCTTGGCGATGTTGGGACGCACAGACTCGTCGCTGAACACAATGTTCTCCTCGATGGTGCCGGTCAGGATCCACGGCTCCTGAGCGCAGTAGGCGATGGATCCAAAGACGGACGACGAGCCAGCCGTCTTGCGCATCCCGCCAATGAGAGCAGACAGGAACGACGACTTGCCAGATCCGACAGAGCCGACAACAGCAACAAGCGAGCCGCGCGGGATGGACAGGTTGACATCCTCGAGCTTGAATGGCTCCTGCTCCTCAGAGCCTTGCGTCTCAACAACGGTCTCGGCAGACGCGTCCTTGGCGGCCTTCTTGGCGGCCTTCTTGGCGGCCTTGGATTGCTTCTTTGAAGTTGAAGGGGCGTGCTTCTGGACGACTTCCCAGGTGAACGTACCTCCGTCGATCTTTATGGCAGATCCGTCAGTCGATGCATCGGTAGAGAGCCTGGCTGTCAGCTCGTTGGCTGGCGACTCTTCGGTACATGTAAACTCGGAGATGCGCTTGTACGACACACTGATGCTGATAAAAGTACTGTTGACAGGGTGGCCATGTCAGCTTGTGTATCTTCACCGCACGCATGGCAAATGCAAACGAAACGTACCCAATCAGCGAAGGAACCATCTCCAGGGGTCCAAAGAGCACTTGGAAGAGCGCGAGAGCAGGGAAGATGACATGGCCGTCCATGCTGCCATTGATTGCACCGTACGTCACAAACGAGATGATGGGTACAAAGATCTTCTGGAAGAAGCCACAAAGCACAATAACAAAGAGCATGACTGTGAACCGACGCAGAGCCTTGAGCTGGGTGTGGCGGATAGCGGCGATGCCCTTGGCAAACACTTCCTCGACCGCCTGGAACTTGATAATCTTGATGCCGTACAGGAACTCGCGCAGGAGTTTTGTGCGGTCGTCAAGCGTCTGGGTGAAGATCTTGAAGAATGCGCCGAGGTTTCTCGCCAGTGGGACCTGGATGAGGGCAAAGAAGATGAATGCACCGAGAGCGGCCCAGAACGCGACGCCGAGGAGCGAGCTGATGGCGTACATGGCCAGACCGATCTGCAGAGGAACAGCCCACAATGCCGTAACGATGCCAAAGATGGCCATGATGTTGATGACGTCCGACATGATGAGCGTGTTGATCTTGCCCTCGGAGAATGTCTGGTTGAAGTGCACACTGTCAGCGATGAGCGGCTGGACAGCACGGGGCATGGACAATGGCAGGCAGCACCTTGCGAGACTTTGACGAGATGCGAAGGCTCTTGCGGTAGAGAGATCCAACAAGGGCGGCACGCAGCGAGAGAGACATGTTCTGGTGGAGTGCTTGCCAGGCGCTGGTGCATAGGTTCTGGAAAACAATCATGCCGAAGAGGATGAAGGCGAGGGCATAGCCGTTGTTGACGAACGGCGGCGGCTTGTCTGGCTTGGGAGCCAGGAACTGGATGACTTGCGGGATCACGAGCGGCGACAGGATGCTGAGAACGACCTCGACGATCTTGAGGAGCGTGATGGCCGTGCTACACAGGAGTTGGACGATTCAGCCACAAAGCAACGGCCAGAATCGAGTGCAGCGGACTCACAACGATGCAGCGTAGTGCGAGAAGATGTGGCCATAGAGACTCGGTGCCTTGACCTGCTGCGGGCTGGCCTGGTGGGCAGCGCATTGCTCCTCATACTTTCCGAAGCTGGCCCTGAGCAAGCCGGCCACTTGGGCATCGTTGAGCTGCGGCAGGTCCTGAGACGGTTGGTGCACAGCGTCAGTCTGGATGTCGGCAACAGGGCAGGGCAAGGCAGTGTGCACACCTCTTCAACGAGCGCCTTGCGAGCACCCAGCCGCATGGTGGACGTCATCCATGAGAAGGTGACCAGCGACAGGAGATCCTGACGGATCCTGCCCGTTGAGCCCGCAGATGTCATGTGTGCTTGTCGAAGGAGTGGGCGACGTGAATGCCTGTGCTGTGCGGTGACATCGCCATCAACACAAATGTGGCTGCATCTGATTGGCCAATCCTGAAGAGCAAGGACGCCGAGAAAGCTCATCTGGCGGTACACGCTCACGCATCCCAGCCAATCTCCTTATAGCGTTCACAATGAACCATGCATCCAAGAGTAAAACGGCGATACAGCACAGTCTATATTATAATGAGATGGATGGCCATGACAGACTCGCCACCAATGTAAAGGATGAACAGGAGGAGATGATCAAGGGAACACAGGCCCGCTCATGCGATCGATCAGCTGGCCATGCCACGCAAAAGCTCCTCGCCGCGTACATGCTTGTTGTACGAGTCGCTGCGCGAGTAGCTGCGTCCACACCACGGGCAAGGCCCAAACATCTTGCGTTCATGCACCGACGCAATGTGGCGAACAAGGTCGTGCTTGCGGATGAAGCTCTCGGTGCATGGCGACTTGCCGTTCGTGCCGCCAACAAAGTGGGTGCACGCATACGGCTTGACATTCATGTGCGAGCGGATGTGTGCATCGAGGTTGTAGCGCCGCGTGAACAGCTTGGAGCAGATGGTGCACAGGAACCTGCGCACTTCGTTGGTTTGCGATTGACTCGCGGCGGACGGACCCGAGACGGCGCTTGCTATGGCTGCGGGCGAGTCTTGGCGCGGTGGCGTGGATGGGGATAGGTGGTATGGGTGGTGGGCATGCTGAGGTGCTGAGCGTGTTGGGGTGATGCAGAGTCGAACTGTGCGTGGTGGATGGACGGACTGGATCGGACGCTGTTGGAGGAGTGGCTGCTGACCGTGTCGTCAGAGT
The DNA here is from genome assembly GCA_025526915.1 of Entophlyctis helioformis. Taxonomy (NCBI): domain Eukaryota; kingdom Fungi; phylum Chytridiomycota; class Chytridiomycetes; order Chytridiales; family Chytriomycetaceae; genus Entophlyctis; species Entophlyctis helioformis. The sequence continues at coordinate 26,974 of JAHLKH010000054.1, read as the reverse complement.
CTGGGGAGTGTGCGTGAGCGGTGGGCAGCTCGCTGCACAGGGCGGCCATCTCGACGAGTGTGAACAGCGACGACGACGGCGTGGGCGACGACGGCTGTCCTGCAGCGACGCGTTGGTCGCAAGCGCCGTCTGTGTCGGCGTGCACAACAGCCGCGTGGCAAGCCGCGCTGTGGACGGCAAGGCCATGTGCGGCCGTGCGGCATGCTCCGTGGCAACCGCTGCCCTGGGCGGCAGACGCACAGCCGGCGTTGGTATCATCGTAGTTGCTGTCGGTGCTGCCCATGAGGGCATCGATCGACATGACGCTGTGCGCAGACAGCCAGTGGCGAGCAGACAGTGCCATCGGCGGCCGTTGGGTGCCAGGCGGCGGCAGACGAGAGCCTGGCTCAGCTGTTTCGCCGAGGAGCAAAGCGTTCGAGTCGAGGACATTGGCGGCGGCGGCGGCGGCGGCGCTCGGTTGCAAGCAGCCTGTTGCGGATGCGGCCGACGGTGCTGGCGAGGGCAGGGGCGAGTCCCCCTCATGCCGCTGGTGCTTGTGGTTGTGGATGTGGTGGTGCTGGTTGTGGGAGTGGCCGACGGGCAAGCTCTCGTAGTGGCGGAAGCGCAGCGCTCCAATGTGGTCCACATGCAGCGCATTGCCGCCGACGGGTGCTGGCGACCGAGCCGCAGTGGCAGGGAGCGGCGAGGATCGCTGCTGGGGACAAGGCAGAGGATGCATGCGAGTGTGAGTGCGGGTGTGGGTGCGAGTGGGGGCGAGCACGGCACGGCTGGTGCACAGGGCGGCAGGCAGCAGGCAGCAGGCAGCAGGCGGTGGCCGGCAAGGCTCCTGTGCACCGATGCGCCGCAGACTGCAGCGGGCTCCCCAGCCCAGCCCAGCCCAGCCCAGCCGATGATGGCCGGGTGGCCCGCAGGCAGCCCCGCCAGCCTCGCCATCGCATCAATACGTGCACGGCCATCCATCATCTGAAGGGCGGGGCAGTTCAAGCAGCAGCAGCGGCGGCGGCACAATGGGCAGCCAGACGTACCGAGCCGAGGTACGGGTGGTGGCGGCGGGTGTGCGGTGCCATGCCCACAGAGACACTGGCGTCGGGGGCCGGCTGCGTGCTGGCACTGGACATGGTGCGATGGCTGGCTGGTTGCTGGCTGGTTGCTGGTCGCTGGCTGGTTTCTGCTGCTGCAAAGCACGGCTTGTCGCGGACAGGGAAAGTCGCGCTCGAGCAGCAATTTGTCGGCCAGCCGCGGCCGCTCGAGGCGCAGCGTGCCACAGCCTGTGCACCAAACAGGCGCAACAAACAAAGCTGTTTCGGCCGTGCAAACGCATTGTGCGTGGATCCACGGCACCCGCCCTCCCGCCCTGGACGCAGCGAGACTCGGGCGCTGGCGTGGGTACACACGCAGACAAACACGCAGCACGGCATACCCATCAAGCTGCACTCTTCATTCAGCAGCGTCTATAATGATCAATGAACAGAGCCATCCAGACTCAAGGCCGGCACATCACAGGCATCGCCAACGGCCGCCTTGGCTGCAGGCGACACGGCAGGCGACTGGAACGGCGACTCGTCCTCGTCCATGCCGTCCTCGTCGTCGCTGTACTCGGGCAGCCCGCGACTCCGCCGCTCGGACCGCAGATGCTTGCGGTACGTGTCGCCGCGAGAGTATGTGCGTCCACAGTAGTCGCACGGCCCGTACGCCACGCGACTGTGCAGACAAACCACATGGCGCTGCAGATCGTGCTTGCGCACAAAGGCTTCGGTGCAGCCTGGCGCCGTGCACTTGAACGGCTTGAGGTTGTAGTGGCCGCGCATGTGAGCCTCGAGGTTGTACTTGCGTGTGTAGGCTTTGGGACACTCCAAGCACCGGAACTTGCGCGGCTCGGTCGTCTCTCTCAACTGGGCCGTGTGGGCCGTGTGGATGGAAAAGGATGACAACAACGGGCCGTGGTTGTCGTGCGAGGCTGCACCGCCGTCGTTGCTCTGATGAGTGTCGCTGTCGTCGGCTGTGTCTGCTGCCACAGACTCGTCGTGCTCTGGTGTACGCATCGCAGACTTGACGACAGCACGGACAGGTGCTCGATGGCGAGACTTGCGGGTTCCGGATGTGCGTGGCTTGGATGCACTCGCAACAGATGCATCGACCTGTGACTGCGATCGCTGGAGAGGCTCCGGTGACGTGGCGTGAGAAACAGCCGCACTTGACAGCGCGTCGTCGTCGTGCGATGATGCATCGCGATATGCAGAGAACGGCGACGCATCGCCAGCCTGCTCCTCGGACTTGCACTGTCCGTCTAGTTTCTGCTGCTCACGCAGCGCCGTCAGGCTGGCGTGTAGCGCCTGGAGCGACGACGGGCCCAGCTGGTGCAACCCCTCGTCCCCAACTAGCGTCTGCGGAGTGTCCTGGCTGTCCGAGCCAGGTGGCTCTGCAAACGGAAGCGTCGGCGAGGGGAACGCAGATGTGAAGGCGGACGCGCTGGCAGACGCTGCTGCCGATGGCGCGGCTGTCGTGTCGAGGCTGTGAAAGGCTGCAACGGGCGACGACTGGGTCGACGACTGGGTCGACATACTGCGGTGCAACGCAAAGCTGGATGGCATGAGCATGGAAGCGGTCGATGCCAGGTTGCTTGCACTGGCTGTGTGGTTGTTGGTGCTGGTGCTGGCGCTGGCGCTGCTCGGCGTGTCTGGGAATGCAATCATGTCGACTGTGAAACCGCCAGATGCCGACATGCCATAGAGAGCACTGGATGTGGTTGTGGCAGGTGCCGCTGTCGACATGACCGCCACGGACGGCAGACCGAGATGCGACGACCGTCCAGTGGGCGACGGCGGTGCCGAGAACGACGCGAGTGACAGCGACAACGGCATACTCAGTGAGAGCGAGGGGCCGAGCGATGGCAGGTGCTGCGTGTGCGGTTGCAGTGCGAGGGATGGCTGGTGGTGTTGGTGCAGTGGCTGGTGCATGAGGCGTGGCTGGTGCACACTCAGGTGGGTCGTTGGGTCGATGGACGAGCGGCGCGATCTGACAGGCGATGTTGGTGCCGATGCCGAGTTGAACGCGTCAAACGCGCCAGGCATCAGCAGCGAGGACGACGACACCGACAATGGCTGCATGGCCAATGTTGGCTGGAGTGACGGCACGGACTGCATGGACGGCATGGACTGCATGGACAACGGCAGTGCCATGTTGGGAACATGCGTGTGCACATGCGGACGAGGCAGTGGAGGCAGCTGCTGCGCGTGCATCTGCGATGCCAGCTGGTCGAGCTGCGTCTGCTGCTGCTGCAGACGCAGAAACTGCTCGTTCAACTGCTGCTGGCGATGCTGCAAGTGGACTTGGATGGACAGCTGCTGTGGCGGGTGCTGCGGCTGGTGCTGGTCAAACAGCCCATGCCCAAGATGGCCAGATGCGCGGGCTGGGAGCGGCATGAGCAAGGTGGGCATGCTGTCAATGGGCGATGTGGGAGCCGACATGACGTTGGACAGCTTGCTCACATCCAGGCCGAGCGACAGGCCTCGGCCGTGCTGCAGATGGATGCTGCTCTGGTGTGCTGCACCCGCAGACGGCGACGATGACAGCGGCAGTGGCAATGCTTCCGTGGTCATGGCTGTCGTGGCGATCAAGTGAGCGGCACCGTCGGGTCTGTTGGCGTGCACGGCGTGCGTCTGCTGCGTGGTCTGCTGCAGGTGCTGCTGCATGTCCAGTGCTGGCGATGTGAGCATGAGCCCGGCAGCGACCGGAACAGCCAGCGACTCGTGCTGCGACTCTGACGGCGATGAAGAAGAGGCCGGATCCATGCCGCCATTTACGCGGCTTGCGTCGCTGTGATCCGAACCACGTGCGTGGCCGTGCGGGTGCACTTGAGGCGCCGCTGATGGTGCAAGCGATGCGGGCTCGCCGGCCAGCTGCTGCAGGAACGAGCCGTCGGTCTGCAGGAAGAGGTTGTCGATGCCTGCCATGTCGTCTGCAGCAAGAGCTGCCGTCGGTGTGGCCGCAGCCTCGTGTGCACCGTTGCCAAAGAGCAGGCCGGCGCTGTCTGCTGCAGCGTCGCTGATGGGCATCTCGAACCAGAGCTGCTGGACCGGAAGCGGCGTTTGGCGGCGGTGCAGTCGACAGATAAATCAGAGGAGAGGAGGTGCGGGCGTCAGAGGAGAGGAGATGCGGGCGGCAGAAAGACAGAACGGCAGGCAGAAAGACAGGCAGGCAGGCAGGCAGATGCAATCACAGCAGTGCCAGCAACGGCAGGGCAGACGAGTGGTGGCAGCCTTGGTGGTGGCTGTCGCGGCAGACGCCGTTTTGGCGGCTGTCACGGCAGACGCTGTTTTGGTGCACAGCAGCAGCCTGCCGACGACCGCCAAAGAGCCCAATGAAGGCTCGACTGCCGCAGACAGGCTGTGATCTGTGTGCGGATGCACGGCTGGGCGGCAGGTACCAAGGGCGGCATCTCGCTGCAGCCCGCCAGCCAGCAAGACAGACAGCAAGACAGCCAGCGGGCGGTGCAACGCACGCAGACGGCGTTTCAAGCAGCGGGTCGGGCACTTGCCTGCTCGTCGGAAGCCTGCATCGTGCTCTGCTGCTTGGAGACTTTCGAGGTGTGACGGCGACTGCCGATGTTAACTGCCGAGGTCAGTCGAAGGCGCAAAGATGAAAGCCTTTTGACGGTGATGCCGCTGAAGGCAGAAAGTTTGGTGATGAAGAAGCGGCGGTTACGGGCTCGTCCAAGCCCGTGCTTGTGGAGCACGAGGGAGCCATGGGAGCCGGATGTTGGGCAGGGAGGAATCAGGGAGGAGCAGGAGGAAGACGGGGAGGGAAGAGGCGAGAAGCAGGAGGCAGGCAGGCAGGGTAGATAGATCGGCCACAAGGACGGATGCAGCCACAGGGCTTGGAGTGGGCGGCCTTGCCGCAGGTCGCACAGTGGCAGGGCTTGTGCGCCATTGGCAAGGTGTGCGGCTTGTGCACTGGTACGTTTGGCAAACAGGAGGCGGAAGGAGGCTGTCGGGCCACGGCAAGGCACACGGCGCATGGCGCACGGCACACGGCACACGGCACGCTGTGGCAGCACAGGTGCACGAGCCAAGACACGGCTGCTGCTGCCAGCCACTCTGCCAGCCCCTCTGCCAGCGCGGCCTGCTCTGCAAGCAGCGTGTGTGCACCAGCCAGCACGCACCGGCTGCCTGTAACCAGGCGATGCAGATGCCGATGCAGATGCCGCCGTGCACAACTAACAGCCAAGACAGCCAGCCCGCCAACGCAGCCATGCCAGCCATGCCAGCGTGCACGAGGCCGCCCGCCGTGTTTGCCGCACACGCACCAACTCGTTGCCCAACGGCCGCTCGCCCATGCTGCGTGCCAGACCCGCTGCCGCTGCGCAGCTGCTGCGTCGTGCCGGTCTGCGTGCGTGTCTTCCAGCTGCTGCTGCTCCAGCTGCCTTGCACACACGCTCCTCCACAGCCCCTGCAAGTGCAAGTGCTGCTGCCGCCCCACACACACCGTCGCTCGCCTTGCCAACAGCACCGGCCATGGCTCACTCCAAGCCATCTGCAGCCGCTGCCCTCGCCGAGACCCCAACAGCCGCACAGCAGACGTCGGACATTGGCATGCTCCTCGCTGCCGTCGACCAAGGCAGGCACTCGTACGCCGTCCGCCTCTTCAAAGAGATGGTGCTCGCCAGCTCGCCCAACCTGGCCAGGATCCGCCCCGAGCTGCTCACGGACATGATGCGCTACTTTGTCTTCAACGAGGGCCGTGCCGCCTGGAACATGTCCGTCAGGGCCCGCATGGCCTATGCTGTGCACATCTTCGACCTCGTGCGGTCGCTGGGTGTCAAGCCGTTGACAGAGACGTTCACTGTGGCCATCACGGCCCATTCACGCTTGGGCAATGTGGCTGCCATCGAGTCGCTGCTGGCCGAGATGGCCGGCGAGCGCATCGACGTCGAGTCGCCGGCCGTCCTCTCGTCAGTCATGTATGGCTGCATTGTCGCCGGCAACGAGGCCAAGGGTCGCGAGGTCTTTGGCAGGCTTCTCAGGCTGGATCCGTCGGCTCGGACGCACACTGAGCTGATGAAGGCGTATGTCGCGAGCGGGAACGAAGCACGCCTGCTGGAGGTGTTTGGAGAGCTCAAGGCCAGCGGGCTCGGTGCAGAAGCCGAGGCTTGCTCGCATGTGTGCAGCCACTACTTGAAGGTCCGCGATTACGCCAAGGTTCTGGCCTACTATGACGAGTACACGAACAAGAGTGGCAAGCCAGAGCCACAGCTACTGGGGGCGGCACTCTGTGCGTACAACAAGCTTGGGCAGCACCAACGTGTGATTGAGATCGTCAAGGACCTGCCTCTCTCCCGCATCCCCGTGGACCATAAGATCCGCACAGAGAACCTTATTGCCCTTGCGGCCATGGGCGACCGCATGGCAGTGTGGCATATCTTTGCGTATCACATACGCAGGGTTTACACCAACGCGCGGATCGAGACGGCCATGGCACGCATGATGGGACCCATGACCACGCCGGCCGCCATGGCCGACCTCTGGAAGTACCTCAGGCTCGTGGATATTGACCAGACACGTGCCATCATGGCGATGATGAAGGGATATGGCGGGATGGGCGATCTTGCGTCGGCCACGGCTCTGTATGCCGAAATCAAGAGACCGTTGCCCAGATACATTGAGACGGCGGCGAACAAGATTCTTGTACATGCGTTTGAGAAGGCGGGAGATGCGGCGGGACTGGAGGCGTTCAAGAAGAAGATTGGCGCACAGGCAGCGGCATCAGTGCCGCCATCCACTCGGCCGACTGCTGAATGAACACAATCTAATCTGCCTGCTGCTTTGTGAACCATGTGCATCTGTCAATGCCTATTCCAAGAAAGACCGAACGGCATGCATGCCCTTCTCGCTGAAGCTCAATGCCGTGCGAAGATCCGTCGGTTGTGTCATGCCCCTGGTCTGACACGTCCATGGTGCTGGGAGTGGTCGCGGTGATGGTCTGTATTGTTGGGCGATTGGTCCACGTGGCCACGATGTTGTGGAGCAGCAGTGGCGAACTGCTCGAGTGAGATGCATGCGATGTCGGCGGGCATGTCGACGGATGTGGGCTGCTGGCGGGAAGCTGCAAGCTGTGCAGACAGCCGAGCACGGTGGCGCAGACAGCCAAGCGCTGCTGGGTCGTGTGCCACAAGCGTGCAGCAAGGCACAGGCAGACATGGCTGTCTGGAAACAAAGGCAGCAGGCGGACGGCACGCAGGAGTGTTGTGGACAGAGGTTGTATTCAAAGTGTGGACATCCAACAGCTGCCACCACAGGGCTGTATCTGGCCACAGGCAAGCGAGACAGCGGACGCGATCACCACTGAAGCTGCGACTCGATGATGGCGTTGCAGACAGCGGACGCGAACCAGTTGAACAGGCAAGAGAGCACGGACGGGCGGTCGGCGTGAAGGGATGTCTGAACAGCGGCGATCGACTGGCGGACGTTGGACTGGAACACGGTTGCCATGGAAACCAGCTTGGTGGCCGCGATGACAGGGCGACGAGCAGGAGCTTGCTTCCACAAGCGGCGGCGGCTGGCGGGAGTGGACATGAGCTGCATGTCGGTGTTCACGGTGGCGTTGGTGTTCATGTCGGCGTTCGTGTCGGCGTTCGTGTCAGCATCAGTGCTGGCATCGATCTCGGGCAGCTCCATGACGGGCATGTCAACATCAATGGTGCTGTTGGCTGGCGCATCCATGTCGTCGTGCATGGTCGCGTAGAGCAGCATGTTCAGAGTGGCCAAAAAGGTCATGGTGTCAGACTCTTGATGTGGGATGTCTGCCGTGTGTGGGATGGATGGTTCTGTCTCTTGGTCGGCATCGTCCGCATCTTCGCTCGCATCAGGTTCATCGCTGGATGCTGGAGACGCCATGCGGGACAACTCAGGCTCAGAGTGAATGTCAGGATGAGCCGCCGTGTCAGAGTGCCATTGCGACACACGAGAAAGGCATGATCGGTGGCTGGTGATGTCACAGGAACGCGTCGATTCACGCGTCAGTCTCAACTCACTGTGAGCGTGCTGGTGATGGTTGTGACGAGGACGGAAGACCGCGGCAATGGCAGAACAGCCAGCGAGCATCTTCTTCTTGAGTGCCTGGCATGCTCGGCACATGCATCGCTTGACACCAGCCAGCATGGTGTATCGTGGTGCTGGCTGCGTTGGCATGGTTCGTGTGGGCAGCAGGGCTGGTGTCGCGCCAAGCAGCTCAGACAAGACATGGCGACTGGTGGCGTGCGAGATGCTTGACACGGCGCGATTCGAAGTCTGGGTCAGCATGGGCTCGGCAGCAGGGGCAACCCCCACGTTGACCGACGCGACGGCTGCCATATCAGCCACGACTGGACGAGCCGCAGGACGACGTGCCAGCTTGAAGACGCTCCTGAATGCCCGCTTGATGGCTGCCGTCTTTGATTTCATTGCAGTCGGACCGACCAGCACGCCTGCGGATTCTGGTGCGATGCAGACAGGCAGTGCTGCGTCCATATGGACAAAGCACAGATCGTTGCTCTGAAGCGTGAGCATGTTTGCAATCAGATGTGTCGAGTTGTGGCAAGTCCAGCGCGCGTTTGCAGTGTTTTGAAGCTCGCTGCTGTGAATGACGTCAGCAAGCTGCAGATGCAAGGGCAAACCGCCTGTCCTGCTGGCACACGCCATCATCGCGCATCACAATGAGACAAAGATTGGCCAAACGAAGCGCACCAGAGACTTGCTTGTGAGAGTGTTGCCTTGGTAGCTCATTTTCATGGATAAGTATGCTTTACTTCAAGTGCTCGCACACGATGCAGCATGCACCGTCGCCAAACGGGTGGGCTATGTATAGCAGCCTGGCATTGATGGTGTGGCGAGCCGTGTAGATGCCGCCCACACGAGCAAGCATCAGAAACCATGCACCTTCCGAGCGTCGCGGGTCAAAGACTGGATCGCCGCTGATGTTGGCTGTCTTGTGGCATCTGGAACGCAGTGTATATGGCAGCAGTGTCGCACTTGCTTGAGCGTGACAGCCAAGCCGTATGCCTTGAAGCGGGCTTGCTGTCTGGGTCGCCGTCGGGCAGGCCGGGCGTGGCCATGTACTTGTAGAGTTGGATCGAGTGACATACAATCAACGACTCTTGCCCGGATGGTGGCAGATCAGACCGTACTGTGATTGCTTCATTCCAAGGAAAGGACGCAAAGGCCAGAATGTGAAGCCACGGATTCCAGCCACTTGCTCTTGGCTGTGGAGTACAACGAGAAGCGTTGACAGACAGAAGCATGACAGCCACCAGATTGCTCGCCACTTGAACATCACGCACCATGGCAACTGCAGTGCCACTGCCGCGTCTGCCTGGCACCGACTCGGCATCATACGGATGTCGCCTGTGGTGGCGGTCATGACAAAATGGAGGGCATTTAGCTCGACTCACAGAGACACGAGTGGTTCATTCAATCGCACACACACAAAGGACAGATGACAGCTACGACTCTTCGCTCTTGGCAGAGACAGCCGCAGCACGGAGTCTCACAGCCTCGCTACGCTTGGCAGTCGCGCCGCCGTCGTCAGGGAGATGAGACTGCAGGATGGTGCGGCGATCAGTCAGGATCCAGGGGCACGAGTCAGAAAGGTCCTTGTAGTACGCCTCGGCCTCGCTCTTGTCGCGGAATGCTGTGATGAACACGCCGCTGTTGTAGTGCGACTGGTCCATGCCATCGGAGGTGGCATCGACGGCATGCTTGATCACAAAGTAGCCCTGGTCGCAGGCCAGGTAGATGTCGACGAGATCATCAACAGGTTTCGGCAGGGAGGAGTCCTTGGCAATCTCCTCGTACTTGTCAATGACGAGCTCGAGGATGTCGAGGTGGATCGCCTTGTCGGCAATGAGCTTCTTGGCGTGCAGGATGGCCTCCTTCTCCTTTGTAAGACGATCAACGGTCTCTTGGGCACCTGTGTTGCCCTTGATGAGACTCTCCTTGAGCTCGTTGGCTGTCACGAGCTCACGCGTCCAGCTGTCAATGTCCTTGCGGATACCAGCGATCTCGTCCTTGTTGACTGACTTGGAGTACGAGTATGCCTTGACAGTCGCATAAGTGTTTCGGAACAAGTATGTATACACTTCCAAGGTGTACGAGTACGTTGTGCGGTGACTGTATATGACCTTGTTGTGCTCAGAGACGTGCTGCTCGATCTTGTCAATCTGGTGGTCCGAGTGGATGGTATCTCTGTTGGTGCGGGGTGCCCCAAACCAACCTTCATCCCAGCGAATCGCGCCAACCTCGATCAGCGTGTTCGTGTCGAGACGAGCAAGCTCGGCCGTGCCATTCTTGATCTTGTTGTTGAGGTCTGCGATGCGATGAATGGCCGAATCGAGCTGGCCTTTGTCGATGCTGAGCTTTGTAGCAGCCCCGCCAACCCGATTTTCAAGCGAAGCGACCTTTGACTCGAGCCTGGCCTTGACAATCTCGTCCAAGTGCGTCACCACCGTTGGCTTGATGATGGTGACCTGGCTGACATCCTTGCCGTTGCCGTAGTGCTTTGTGATCTGCTTGAGCAGCGAGTTGACGGCATCAAACGACACGGCGTGGACCAGAGGAGAGTCAACGTCGACCGGGATGCGCACCTTGGGACTGTCGATGCCGATATGCGTCGCATGGATGTTGCGGTTGCCACGCTGCAGCAGCTCTCTGTTGACAGCATCAATGCGATCCGAAAGTGCTTCGCTGGCCCTGAACGAGACGGGACGGTTCGCTTCATAACACGCCGTGATGTGATTGGCAGCATCAAAGCCGGTGTGCATGACAATGACATTGTCCGTGACGCCAGCAAAGTTGTCGAGGAAGCTGCCGATCGAAGCCTGCATGCCAGCGTTCAGCACGCCTGTCGACCGCATGACAAACACGACCGCGTGGATGGCGGTAACATTGCTCAGAGCACGCGCAATCCCGATGAGATGCATGGCGTCAATCATGGGCTTGTCCTTTGTCTCGCCGTCATTGCAGCCAGGCGTGTCGATGCTGTGCATGGTTGCATGGATGTGGGGTTGCATGCGAATGTCAGCAAGATGCTCCACAGAGTGCTATCACGGCATGGCATGATGGCACTTGCATGTTGAGGGTGAACGGCTGCTTGCCAGCCGTGTCAACGAGGTTGAAAGGGAGATCATCGGCCTCTTCCTTGGCTTGCTTGTTAACCTTCTTGTTGAAGTTCTTGACGTTTCCCTTGGCGTCCGTCAGGAGCTTGGCAAGCAGCGAGTCAACGTCCATCCTCTCGTCGTTGTTGCCGAGGAGAGCAGTCTTTGGGTGGATGAGGATCGAGTACTTGGTGCACGTCTTGGTGGTCGAGGTGTTGCCATCGCCAATCTTGAACAAGGCTGGCATGACTCTGACGCCGGCATAGTCATGAATTGCCTTGATGCAAGTTGTCTTGCCAGCACCGGTTTCGCCGACAAGGAGGACGTTGTACTCTTGGATGGTCATGATTGGGCTGCTTGGATGGCTGCTTGATGTGGAGCTGAAAGACGGGCAGCTGCGAGGTCTTTTATACTTGGCCTGTCGGGGCTGGTCATATCACGGATTGTCATATCACTCTGTTGTGCACAGCACCTGGTCATATCACGGATTGTCATATCACACGGTTGTGCACGGCATCGGGTCATATCACATCCAAGTGGCGCATGGCACTGTGGTATGACACTGATGTGCCAGTCTGTTGCCACGACTTACACCGTGTCTGCCAGAGCTGCACGCGACTCTGCAAGAATGGCCGCATCACCTGCAAACGTCAGTCCACGGATGCCATGACCGTCGGCCACTGCTGGGATGGCTGATCTCGAGGATGCCATCGAGGCTGTCGTTGAGGAACAGGCTGGGCAAGAGGCCAGACTGCGGGCAGCCTTGGCGGACGCCTCGCTGCACTTCCCGCCAAATCACCAAAATGGCCGTCGTCGTCACCGCTCCGTCCGTCCCGTTCGAGGTGTCGTCGCTGCTGCACTCGGGCTACGGCCACCCGACGCTGCGCGAGTGGCAGGCAACGGCAGCCAGCAGCGGCGGCCGCATCACCGCAGCCTCGCTTGTCTTTCCCGTCTTCATCCACGACAAGCCCAACGACAAGACGGCCATCCCGACGCTCCCTGGCCAGTTCCGGTGCGTCCATGCCTGCCTGCCTGCCTGTGTGCCTGCCTGTCTGCCTGCTTGCTTGCGTGCACTTGCTGCGACCCTTGAACGAGCCAGCCAAGGCGGCGGGGCCAGGCACACTCACACCGACACAACGCACAGGTACGGCGTCAACACTCTCAAGGAGGCGTTCGAGCCGCTTGTGGCCAAGGGGCTAGCGACGGTGCTGCTGTTTGGCGTGCTGTCGACCGAGGACGGCAAGGACAACCGCGGGTCGATGGCCGACGACCCCAACGGCCCGGTCATCCAGGCCATCCAGGTGTTCCGCCGCGAGTTCCCGTCGGTGCTGGTCGCCTGCGATCTGTGTCTGTGCGCCTACACAAACCACGGCCACTGCGGCCTCTTGCGCGGCGACGGCATTGACAACCAGCCGAGCATCGAGCGCATCGCTCAGGTGGCGCTCAACTACGTCAAGGCCGGTGTGTGTCTGCTGTTGTGTGCAGTTGTGCGCTGTTGTGCTGCCGGTCGGTGCACGCTGCTGACTGGCCGAGTGTGGGAGGACAGGGTGCCAGCTGATCGCGCCGTCGGACATGATGGATGGCCGCATCCGCGCCATCAAGCACTCGCTCATGACCAACGGCTATGGCTCCAAGGTGCCGGTGATGAGCTACTCTGCCAAGTTTGCGTCGGTGTTTTATGGTCCATTCAGGTACAGGCGTGTCTGTGCTGCCCGTGCATGCACCGATCGTGCACTGACAGAGTCGCCAAACTAGAGATGCGGCCTGCTCGGCTCCCTCGTCTGGTGACCGCAAGGCGTACCAGCTGCCTCCAGGTGCCCGTGGTCTTGCACGGCGCGCTCTTGTAAGCCACTCATGCCCTGCTGTCGGACGACTGGCAGCACACAGTGCAGACGAGATTCTAACCCGCTGAGCACACGCACGCGACTGTGCAGCTGCGCGATGCGGCAGAGGGAGCCGACATGCTCATGGTCAAGCCAGGGTACCCGTACCTCGACATTGTGCGCGATGCCAAGACGCTTGTGCCGGATCTGCCGCTGGCCATCTACCAGGTGTCGGGCGAGTATGCCATGATCTGCCACGCGGCGACCAACAAGGTGTTTGAGCTGCGTGCAGGTGTCACCGAGTCGCTCGAGTCTGCCATGCGTGCCGGTAAGTCGCGATGTGGCTCGGTTGGACGCATGCCTGCCTTGCGGGGAGGGATGGCAGAGACTGACTGGCTGGTCCGTGCGGACACACAGGAGCCAACATTCTCATCACGTACTTTACGCCGTGGCTGCTGGACTGGCTGTCGGAAGACTCGCTGCCCAAGGCGCGTCTCTGAGTCTCAGCACACGCTGGTGTGTGGGATCTGCCCCCGTCCCACGAACACACACGCACACTCCGTCCATCCGTCCATCCATCCATCACCACTCTGAATACTATGTGCCTGCCATGCATACGCGCCAATGAACATGCCACGTGTTGAGCAACAACAGGACAGACGTCGCCCATGTGCAGGGTGGCCGGGATCTTGAGCATCATCTGCGCCAACACCCAGCCCCATGCAGCCAAAGTGCCAAGTCTGCGCACGGCAGTGTATTCAATCCAAGTACTCTGCCGTGCCCTTCATGGCCAGACCGCCCTCATCGTTGGAGGCCCACAGCTCGCAGTAGGATTTACCAAGTGCGTCTTTGCCCCAGCGGCCATGGAGGGACAGGGGCCGGCCGACGAGCACGGGGCTCATGGCACGGTACGAGAACCTGGTGAGGGTCTTGTCCGGCGCGTTGAGGCGAAAGTGGTTGAGGAGTAGCGTGCAGGTGAGGGGCCCGTGCACCAGACACGAGTCGTAGCCCTCGATGCCGTGCGCATACGTGTGGTCGTAGTGGATCAAGTGGGAGTTGAATGTGAGCGCCGAGTACCTGAAGAGCGTCACCATGCTCGGTCTGACGGTTGTGGAAAAGTCTGGATCGGCCGGCGCTGTGCGTGTGTAGCAAGTGTCAGTCAAGATGACGGACAGATGAGCAGATGAGCAGATGAGCAGATGGACGCGACGTTTCGTACACTTGACAAGACGGCGGACAGCCGGCGGGCCGGCCTCCAAGTAGACGTAGGAGCGCGTCTCGCGCATCGCAAAGCCGTCGCTGTTGGAAATGTCCTTGTCCAGGGTCACAAAGACGGCATCGCCCGTGGTGCGGCCGTTGGCGAGGCCGCGCTGCTTGTGGTCGACGCTCACGAGGCGCGTCGTCTGCCACACGTCCTGGCCGACGCGCAGCGGGTTGGCGGGATCCCACTCAAAGACGCCGCCGGCCCACATGCGGCGCACAAAGGGCGGCGGCGGCGACCAGTCCGAGTCGTAGCCGTCGGCGGCGAGCAGCGGCTCGGGCACGCGCGGCGGGAAGAGCGTGAGGTGCGAGGCGGGCACGATCGGGGAGCCGGCGAGCGGACGCACGAACAGCTCGGCGTGTAGGTCGGGGTCGAGCGACTGGTTGGCGCGCAGCGGCACGAGGCGGGCGGCGGACGCGGCAGACGCGGCAGACGCGGCGGGATCGGGCGGCATGGCCAGCGGGTGCGTGGACAGGCGCAGCAGCTGCTGGGCAGAGGCCGAGACGGTGTCCGAGTCGGTGAGCGGCTTGCGGGCGGCCAGGGCGGCGGCCCACTCGGCGACGGCGTCTGCTGTTGCTGTCGTCGTGGTTGTAGTTGACGTCGATGGCGCCGTGGGTCGCAGCGTGTGCACGCTGGCAGCGAGCGTGTGTGCAGCAAGAGGGCGGCGCGGCAGCCGCAGCCGCAGCACGGGACGCAGCGGGTTCACAGCCGCAGGCATTGCTGTTGTTGGTGGTAGTTGTTGGTGGTAGTTGTGGTTGTAGTAGTTGTTGTGGTAGTTGTGGTCAAGGTTACCATCACACGAACTAACAGCCAGACACTCGCACGCTGATAAAGGCATGGGCATGGGCATGGGCACGGCACACCCCGCAGACCCGTGGCAGCAGCAGCACGACGACCACGACGACCACGCAGGCAACCACAGCGACCACGCAGACAGCGACCACGCAGACAGCCGCCAGCCAGATGCAGCGTTCCTGCTCGCCGCCTTGAACCGCCCGCGGCCATCTGCTCTCGGCCCGACGGGCCTGCCCGAGCCGCTGCGTCCGTCCGTCGCGCCGCTGGCATCGCTGGCATCGCTGGCATCGCTGGCAGCGCCTGCGTCGGCATCGCCTGCGTCTGCGCTCGCCACCGGCCGCATTGCCCCCGCCACCGGCCGCCTGCGCTCCAGCCTCTTTGACCCGATCACGCCTCGCTCCGGCTCGCACTCGCACTCGCACTCGCACTCGCACGCCTCCGTGCCGTCGGGCAGACACTCGCCGTCCATCCCGTCGCCCGGCGTGCCGCTGCGGCCCAGCAGTCCGCACTCGGCTCGCGTCGATGCTGCCTCGGATCCACACGCCGCCAGTGTCGGCGTCGGCGTCGATGCCAACGACCTGGGCGACGACAATCACGCCAACAACCACGACGACGACGACGACGTGCAGATCCGCGATCTCATGCTGCCCTACGAAGACTTTACTACCATCGGTGCGTCGCTCCATCTCTCTCTCTCTCTCTTACACACACATGCCCATCAGTCTTGCTCACTTACAACTGCCGCCTGCCAGACTGGATGCGCGACTGGATGCGCGATCACAGACGCAAGCAACGCCTCATCGCGCGCAGGCGGCCCGGCTGGGACACCTACCTCTACTCCTTCTTCGACGCCACCCAGTCGTGGATCCTGGTGTCCATCATCGGCGTCGTCATTGGCCTCGTTGCCGCCTGGATCGACATCATTGCCGCCTGGCTCACCGACGTCAAGCAGGGCGTGTGCACGACAGAATGGTACCTGAGCAAGGACATCTGCTGCAAGGAGCTGGTCCGATCAGGCATGTCTGGCCCTCCCCTCAAACCCTGCCCGTGTCTCCTTGCATTGTATCGCATTGCATCGCATCGCTGACCTGGCCCTGTGCGCCACAGGCGGGTACTGCGACGACTTTCGTCCGTGGGGATGGAGACTCTTTGTGCCCGGCGCCATGCTCGTCAACTATGCCATCTACGTCTTCTTTTCGGTCGTCTTTGCCGCCGCGTGCACGCTCATGGTGGTCCGCGTCGCAAAGTACGCCGCTGGCTCGGGCACGGCCGAAGTCAAGACCATCCTGGGCGGCTTTATCATCAAGCGGTTCCTGACGTTCAAGACGCTGCTGGTCAAGAGCGTCACTCTGGTGGGACTCTGCTGCTTCCACTTTGCTTGGCAGCAAAGGATGCCGGTTGTTTGGCTGGCTAGCTGATCGTCTCTATGTCTCTCTCTGTATCTGCGGTGTTGCCGTTGAAGCCACTGACCGTCGCGTCGGGGCTGGCCGTCGGAAAGGAAGGTCCCATGATCCACATCGCCTGCTGTGTCGGCAGCCTCTTTCCAAACTTGTTCCCAAAGTACAAGGACAACGAGGCTCGGAAACGCGAGATCCTGTCGGCATCTGCCGCGGCCGGTGTTGCCGTCGCGTTCGGTGCACCTATTGGCGGTGTCCTGTTCTCGCTCGAGGAGCTGAGCTCCTTCTTTCCGACCAAGACCATGCTGCGCAGCTTCTTTTGCGCGCTGGTATCCAGTGTGACGTTGCAGGTGCGTGGCGGGACATGTGCGGCTGTGGACATGACTGGACATGGCTAGGCTGGGAGAGGCTGACGTGGCGCGGACAGTTTGTGGATCCATACCGCGGCAAGCGTGTCATGTTCCAAGTGACGCTCTCGCGCAACTGGTACTACTTTGAGATGGTGTTTTTCGTCATTCTCGGCGTTCTTGGTGTAAGCAGCTCGGTCCACTCGCGCAGTTGTTGCATGCATGCCTGCTCATAGGCGGATCTGACCCATGTGTCGCGTGGTTGGCCATGTAGGGCTTGTCGGGTGCGCTGGTCATGCGTGCCAATCTGTGGCTGCTGTCGTTCCGCAAGCGCCATGCGTGGTTCAAGAACAACCCGATCCGTGAAGTGGCTGCGATTGCGCTCATCACCGGCACGATCGGATACCTCAACCTGTACACAAGGTGCGTCATGTCCCCCTTGTTCACATGGCTTCATACTGACGCTCGCTTGTGCGCGGCTGGGTGGTTGCAGAGTCGACTCGTCAGAGCTGCTCGAGTATCTGTTCAGAGAATGCGACGGCAAGTCGGACCAGCTGGGTCTGTGCGGGTAAGCTCCATTGGCGCCACCAACCAGGCAGGCCACACATCCCTAACCATCCATGTCGACAGACCATCGATCGGATTCGTTGTTGTGTCGCTTGCCATGGCGCTGGTTGTCAAGACCACTCTGACGATTGTGACGCTTGGCGCCAAAGTGCCTGCCGGTATCTTGTACGGTTTCCGCGCTCGTGCACACAGACGCGTCGGTAGTGCTTGCTGACACGCTGTGCCATCCAGCATTCCGTCCATGGTCTGGGGTGCGCTCTTTGGACGCATTCTCGGGATCATTGTCGAGCAGTGGCAAATGTACGTGTGTGCTGTAAGTAGCCGACCCACGATGGCATGCACGGCTGACACTATACACGCGTCTGTCCAGCGCCAATCCTGGACTGCCGTTCTTTGCCGACTGCCCTCCAGAGAAAGCCTGTGTGACGCCCGGCATGTACGCACTCCTTGGCGCCATGGCCGGTCTCGGCGTAAGCACCCTCGCTCTTCCCTCTGGCTGCCCCTCACCGTGACTAACAGATCACTCTTCACGCAGGGCGTGACCAAACTCACCGTCTCGCTTACGGTCGTCATGTTTGAGCTCACGGGCACGCTCAACTACATCATTCCCTGCATGGTGACCGTCATGGTGTCCAAGCTCGTCGGCGATCTCTTTGGTCGGGCGGCATGGCCGAAGTCATGATCCGCGTCAACAGGTTCCCGTTCCTTGACCCGCGCGAGGACGATGTCATTGGCCGTCCTGTCGGCGATGCCATGACGGGGCTCGAGCATCTCGTGTGCTTTTCTGCGCGGGACATGACGTTTAGCGATGTTGGTCAGTGTACTGAGCGTTGGGGCTTGTGTGTCGGTGGAATGGTGATGAGCCAAGACGGTGGTGGCTGACGATGCCGAGGGGACAGAGGCCTGCTGGAGACCTTTGACTACCAAGGGTTCCCGATCGTGCAGTCCAAAGACGATGCGGGCATTGTCGGATACATCACGCGCGGCGATCTGTTGTACGCCATTGGTGAGTCCCCTGCATCCGGCACCTCATGCCACCAACGGCGGCTGACAATGAGCGTGGACATGGCCCAGACAAAGCACGAGAGGCCGGTAGTCTCAGGCCCGACACGGCCGTGTACTTTGATGAGCCGGATATCTGGTCGGCTGGCCGCGCAGACTCCAACTCCAACGCCACGGCTCGCCATGTGCCGGACGTGACTGGCAGCACAGGGTTTGGCCGACGAGCGTCATCCACGCCGCGCACGTCTGTCAACTTTTCACACTACGTCGACCAGGTACGGCTGGCCCCTTCTCCCTCTGTGCACCGCTACACACACGCGTCTGCTAACACTGGCCGTTGGAACAGACACCGCTCGCCGTCGATCCGCGCGTGCCTATTGAGCTTGTCATGGTAACGCATCCATCCGTCAAAGTGCCAGCACCCTTGTCCAGCACGGCTAACACCCCAGCACACACACAGGATCTGTTCAAGAAGCTCGGCCCGCGCGTCATCATCATCAAGAGCGCCGGACAGCTGTGCGGCCTCATCACCAAGAAAGACCTGCTCTCGACGGTCTACTCCACCGAGGACATCATGACGTCCATCGGCCTGTCGCCGGGACACGACACGGATAATCTGTTTGCGGATTCCGTGGCGCCGTCAGCGCGGGCGTCGGTCACGCAGCTCGGTGGCGAGCCTGTCCACGCTGGGCCGAAGACGGACGAGGGAGTCTGCGCAGCCTGACGGTCGAGGAGGAGCAGGAGCTGCTCGAGGGGATCGGCAGCGCCGTTGGTAGCGGGCGGCCCAGCGTCCAGCGGGGAGGCGGCATTGGCGGCATTGGCGGCGCGATCACGGTGCCGCTGGCTGCGGTGGGTGGCCTGGGCGGGTCAGCCATGGCCTCTCCTGGCGGCGGCGGTGTCGGCGGCCGCGCGCCGAGCTCGACGGATCTGCTGTTTGACCTGCAGGTCGAGACGCGTGGGTCGTGGTGACCACGTGCGGGCCAATAAAGGGCTTGTCGGTGCACACACAAACGAGCAGCAGGATGCCGACGCTCAGCCCGCCTGCACATGCTGCTGCTCCTGCTGCTGCTCCTGCGCCAGCCGCTGCGCCAGCCGCCGCGCCAGCCAAGGTCGCTGCGAGTGCGGAGCGCATCGAGCGCTGGCACTCGGCCGGCCGCTGCGTGCCGCTGCGTGCACGGCTCAGGCTGGCAGCCAACGACAACGACAACGACAGCGACTACAGCGACGATGGCGGCGTGCGAGTGAGCCGCTCGCTGTGGCACAGACTGCTGGCCGACGGTGCGCAGCAGCTGTTCCGCCCGCCGGCATCCACGCCTGCATCCACACACACGCACACGCACACGCCGTCCATCGCCGTCACGCTGCACCTGGCCGCCCGTGCACCACCACGGCAGTCGCCCGACCGCTGCGTTCTGGCCACCGCGGTGCTCGACACTGGCACTAGCACCGACGATGCGTACACGCTGACCGTCACGCCCCGCTTCCTCGCCAGCGCTGGCGCCTCTGCCCTGCTCGACGCTCTGGCTCCTCTTGCTGCCGGCGCGGAGCATCTGGTCGGCGTCGCGCCGGCCGTCCTCGTGTCACTCGACTCGGTCGTCTTGAACGCTCTCGACGAGCCGTCGTGGCTGGCCGCGTCTTCCGGTACGTCGCCCCCTGTGCATTGTCTGCCCGCACGCCTCCCTGTAACGTCGCTGGTCGCTCGCACTGATCCCCCGCCGCACAGATCCCGAGGCGCTCTCGTCGCTCCTGCAGACACGATCGGCCCTGCTGCGGCTGGGCGATGCGATCCGACTGGACGGCGGCCACTACCGCGTCATGGACACGGATCCTGTTCGGCAGGGTCTTGTGACGGCCGAGACCGCCGTCGTTGTCGTGGCGCTTCCCGACAGCTCGCCCGGCGTCTCTGTACCGCAGCATGTCCATGCTCCTGCTCTCCCTACGTTCGACGACCACAGCAGCCCGTTTTTCGTCGAGACGGCGTTTGGTCCCACCGGCATCCTTGACATCGAGACGGTGGACACCGGCACGGTGGTGGTGGCAGTGGCAGGGGAGGTGGCCGTCGCATCCGTGACCAGTGGCACAGAGACCCGCCAGGTGCAGATGCCGATGCATCTGATGACGCAGTTGGGGGTATGCAGTGGCGATTGGGTGTACCTGCGTCACGCGTTTGGCGGTTCTCGTCGGCTTGTGCAAGCTGTGCTGGCGGATACTCATGTGGCCACCGTGTCGCCATTGCTCCTACACAACCTGGCAGGCGGCGGCGATGACAGTGGCAGTGGCAGTGGCAGTGGCAGCGATGGCACTACGAGCGTGCAGGTTCTTGTTCCTGTCGATCGTGTCGATGTGGACAGTCTGGGCACGGCATCCGAGGTTGTTGTGGCACGTGTCGCCATGGCGTCGGCAAACGACCGCGTCATGTACGAAGCAGCCGTGTCAGCGCTGGGCGACAAGCTTGCACGTGGCCGTGTACTGGCATCGGTCGGCGACTGGATTGCCGTGAGCGTCGACAGCATAGCTGCACGCATGCGTGGCCGGCTCGATCCGTCCCTGCCGAGTCCCCTGCACGCATCCCTCGAGTAAGCACCGCATCCCACTTGCCGCCTCGTTTCTCTGTTGCATGGCAACCACAAGTCTGACACGCACAAAAAGGTTTCTCGAGTCAACACACACCGAGGTGTGCTACTTCCAGGTCGCTTCCGCATCGTCGTCTGCACCGACCTTCTGGATCGACCCGGCACACACGCGCGTGATGCAGTCCGGCGTGATCCACTCGCGGATCCCGCGGATCCCGGCGTCCATCTCGCCCGCTGTTCCCAACCCCGCGTCGGTCGGCCATCCGGCCCACGCGCAGCTGCTGGATATCATGTCAACGTACATGCAGTCGACCGAGCTGCAGACTGCGTTCCCGTGCACGGTGTTGGTGGACGGGTCAGCCGGTGCAGGCAAGCACGCCTTGATCAACAGCGTGGCGCGCGGCATGGGTGTCTCGGTGCTCTCCTTCAACTGCTACGACCTGCTGCAGGATAGCGTCGTCAAGTCTGTGGCAACGGTGCAGGTGTGGCGCGAGCGTGTGGTCGAGTCTGCGCCGTGTGTGCTGGTGCTGCGCAATGTCGAAGCGGCGTGCCTGGTCGGTGCTGGTGGCGGCGGCGGCAGCGCGCCGGGCGAACCTGTGGAGATGCGCGATGCGCTGGCTGAGATCATGGCCGGCGGCAGCAAGGGCCGACCCGTCATGGTTGTCGCAACGTGCACGGATGCCGAGAAGGTCCACACGTCCGTCAAGCGGCTGTTCCGGTACGACTTGAAGCTCGAGGTGGGTGCTGCCGTGATCTGTCTGCAGCACGCGGTTGGGCTGACGCAGGTTGATGGAGACAGGCACCGTCGCAGGAGCAGCGCCAGGCACTTGTCGGCACGATGCTGAGCAGCACACCGCTGGCTCCCGACGTGCAGATCGATGAGGTGGCTGTCCAGACGGCCGGCCTGTCGGCCCGCAGTCTGCGCAATCTGCTGGGTCTTGCCGGGCTCGAGACCGCCGGGCGACTCCAGGCATCCATGTGAGTCGCCGACTGGCGTGGCTGGGCCATTTGGCGCTTTGTGAGGCTGACACCAGCGAGCAGGACGGCTGCGACGGGCGTGTCCGCAGTCGCGAGCGCGTATGACATGGCGGCTGCGGGGATCATGCTCTCGCACAAGGACATCTCCAAGGCCTTGTCAGAGGCTCGGTCGGCACACTCTGACCTTATCGGTGCACCAAAGGTGCGGCTCCCAGTCTGTCCTCCACAGTCCCCGCCGTGACTAACACTCCACTTCTACTGCGATGTCATGCCATGCCATGCCACGCCATAGATCCCGAACGTGCAATGGGAAGACATTGGCGGTCTCTCGCACGTCAAAGACGCCATCCTCGAGACCATCAAACTGCCGCTCGACCACCCCGAGCTCTTTGCGTCGGGGGCCAAGAAACGCTCGGGCATCCTCCTCTACGGCCCACCGGGCACGGGCAAAACGCTCGTCGCCAAGGCCGTCGCGACGACGCTCTCGCTCAACTTTTTCTCGGTCAAAGGCCCCGAGCTCCTCAACATGTACATTGGCGAGTCGGAAGCCAACGTGCGGCGAGTGTTCCAGCGCGCGCGCGACGCGCGGCCGTGTGTCGTGTTTTTCGACGAGCTGGACTCGGTGGCACCCAAGCGCGGCGACAAGGGCGATGCGGGCGGCGTCATGGACCGTATTGTCAGCCAGCTGCTGGCTGAGCTGGATGGTATGAGCGACGGCTCTGCTGACGTGTTTGTGATTGCTGCAACGAACCGGCCGGATTTGCTTGATCCGGCGTTGCTGCGTCCTGGCAGGTGTGTGTTCAGGTTTGGGTCTGGATTGTGGTGCGCGCGTATGCTGACGTGGTGTGGTGAACAGATTCGACGAGTTGCTGTATCTCGGTGTTTCGAGCGACCGTGATGCGCAAGTCAAGGTCATGCAGGCACTTACCCGAAAGTACGTTTCCTTGCCGCGTGAGCCGTAACCGTCACATCACCCGGTGCTCACACGACTGTCGCTGTAGGTTCAATCTGGCACCGGGCCTCGATCTGCGCGACGTGGCGAGCCAGTGTCCACTTGTATGCACAGGTGCCGACTTTTACGCGTTGTGCTCGGACGCGCTCCTCAAGGCCATGACACGCACCATCCACATTGTCGACACACATCTCGGTAACTCTTTTCGTCTTTGTGCTTCCTCACCCCCTCACTCGCTTCTCCTCATAAGCTCGACTGAACTGACATCCTCTCGCGCCGTCGCCAGCTGACCTCAACAGCAAGGGCCCACTCCCAAACCATCCGTACCCCCTCACGCCGCAATACTACCTGGACCATCTCGCGCCGCCCGAGCACTCGGCCGTGCAAGTGTGCCTCGCAGACTTTGAGCTCGCCCTGCGCGACCTCGTGCCGTCCGTGCCGCCCGAGGAGCTCGCCCGCTACGAAAAGTTACGCCAGCAGTTCCAGAAACAGGGGGCGGACGGCAACAGTGGCAGCGAGGCCGTTCCCAAGAAACGCGACAAGGGTAAACGCAGGGCGGTAATGTGACCCTCACCTACTCTCTCTTCCTTGCACGACTGGCAGTTTATTGGACACGCCTTTGCACGATCGCTACTCTATTTGCTCTTCAAGAGACCGGTTGAGTCGCCTGCCGTTCAAGGATTGTCAGCGCAGCTGTATCCAGCAACAACAACACACGTCAAATAAACGCGAGGCAGCTGGATGCACACCTGGCTTTGCTGGCCAAACTTGCTGGCGAGTCGACCGATGGAGGCGGCAGTGGCAGCGGAACTGGGCGTTGAATACCGCGGTTGAGCACACGCTTCCTGCTGCCTGTTTGGAACAGCGGTGGCGGCACATCATCATCGTCATCGTCGTCGTCATCGTCCTGTAGTGCACGAGAAGTGGGATATTGGACGGTGGCTGACAAGGATGGCTGCCCGATATCTGCCGAGTGCGCAACGGGATGTTGCGGCTGCGACGCCATCGACTGTGGTGGCATTTTCCTCGCTTGCTGTATTGCATGCGGCCGTGCTGGCTGTACTGGTAGCGGTGGTACGCCTTGGTCGCCAGATGCAGACGCAACTGCCGCTTGATCATCAGTCTGTGGTTCTGATCCCCGCGCTGGCGGCTGTTCCTCCTGCACTCGCGACAGTGCATCCACAAGCGCGGCCTTGTACCGTCCAACAAGACCGACTATCCATGCATGTCATGAGCATTCCATCACAGCTGATACACGCACACACAGGGCCATCCATCCTCTTACTGAGCTCAAGGTTCGACCCATGCAGCTCTCTGATCTTGCGCTTCTTTGCGTTGAGCAGATCCTTGATCTTCTTGTACAGCTCCAGATCGGCCTGCTCGCGGTTCCGACGCACCCACTCTTCATGCACAGTCAGCACTTCGTCGCGCTGTCTCAGCAGCTCCGCGCACTTGGCTTCCAGGCCCCTAACGCGCGTCTGGCCACATTGTCAAGTCCCGTGAACCGCATCGGCGACCATGACAGGTGCGTTTCCCACCTTGCTCGCATCGTGGGCCATTGACAGAGTGTCAAGGAACCGGTAGGATTCTAGCTGTGCTTGCAAGTCTGCCAACCGCTCAAGCTCGACCTGTCCCAGTGTGTACTGCATCGCCGTTCAGCCGTCAGTGTGCGGCATCCACTGGTTATCCCACTATCGCTGATGCATGCCGCCCACCTCGACGCGTCCAGCAAGCCCATCCTCAAACACCGACCACCGCAGCTGCCATGACATGTCAGCCAACCGCCATGCACATCCATCGGACGGACCACATACTGTGACGGACGATCGCGTGTCAGCCAACGGCTCGATCGTCAGACACGTTTCCTGGACATGCCCATCCTCCTGCTTGACGCCACCGTCCAGCTCGCGAGACCCAAGCGCACGTCGCGTCAACGCCAGGAAGCGAGCCATGGGAAACGTTCGCGGATCGTGCGCCGCATGCAGTCTGTCCATCTGCGCACGCGTGACTGGCTCACAAGCGTCAGAGGCTGGTTGCCGAGCAACGCGTCCTGGACAAGCGGCCCGCCTCACCGGTTGCACGCCAGACGCCCGCGTTCCCGTCTGTGCAGACCAGCGTGAGCAGATGCTGCTCAGGTGTCTGTGCGTCTGGGCTGTGCCACTGCGCCGACAGATACATGACGTGCACGTCGTGCTGGTGTTGCACGTGCGGCCGCTCGGTGTCTGCGCCGCGTGCTGCAGCGACCGCCACACGCACAAAGCCGCGCTGCTCTCCGGCTGTTGCTGCTGCTCTCGTGCTGCTCTCCGTGCTGCTCTCCGTGCTGCCCGTCCAGGTCCATCTGCGTGCTTCCCGCCAAGTCCGCTCAAGTCCGCGCACGTCCGCCAGCGAGAATTCCACAAAAAGCCAAAAATGTCACGTGACGCCGGTTCTTTGTGCGAAATTGCGGCCCGAGCGAGTCTTGTCCCTACGCATTATCAAACGTACGTGTGACGCTGGTCCGTGCGCACGACCGCCACCCACCCGCCGCCCACCTGCCGCCCTCCACCACCAAGGCGTCTGGAGCAGCTGCGACCGCACCGAGACGCACCGGGCAGCCCATGCACCGTCCATCCACACCGCCGCTTTCCTGTGTCTGGCCGTCTGGGATGGGATGGGATGGGATGGGATGGCATGGATGGATGGATGGATGGCATGGGATGAGCGACTTGGCTGCAGACCCGAGTTGCGCAACCGATTCACGATTCGTCACCAGCAGCAGCAACGACATGATTCTGCAACACTGCCGGCTGCACTGCAACAGCCGTCAACAGCTGCAACGACCCAGCCGCTCTCTGCCAGCCGCCGCACGAGTTGCAGGATGAACGGCTGTCTCGCCGTGCTTTCGGCTTCGGTTTTCGGGCCGTGGTGGTGGTGGTGGTCGTCGTGGCAGTGGTGGTGACGATGGGCGGCCGCATTCGCTTCTGCTGCACCAAGCTGCGTTCTGGATGGCTGACACTCTTGCTCTCGATCCACAGAGCTATGAGCGCTCGTTCAAAGATCATCAAGCCTGCTGGTGTCCAGCCCGATGAGCTCGAGCTCCAGGTTGCCCAGAACCTCTTCGACCTCGAGCAGAACGTTGCCGAGCTCAAGGCCGACCTCCGTGGCATCCAGTTCACCGCTGCCAAGGAGGTATGTGTTTCAATCTGCTTGCTCTGGCGCTTGTTGCTGTTGTTGCTGCTGCTGGTCCTGTACTAACCGCCGATGGTCTGGATCCCCAACAGATCGACATTGGCCATGGTCGCAAGGCTATCATTGTCTTTGTCCCCGTCCCTCTGCTCAAGCAGTTCCACAAGGTCCAGGCTCGCCTTGTCCGTGAGCTCGAGAAGAAGTTCTCGGACCGCCACGTCCTCGTCCTTGCCCAGCGCCGCATTCTTGCCAAGCCCGTCCGTGGCGCAAGAATCAACCAGAAGCGCCCCCGCTCGCGCACCCTGACCGCTGTCCACGAAAAGGTTCTCGAGGACCTCGTCTACCCCACCGAGATTGTCGGCAAGCGCACCAAGGTTCGCGTGGACGGATCCAAGCTCATCAAGATGTAAGCAGCCGATGCTGGACTGGACTGCATGGGATGCGCGTGTATGTGCACAATGGACGCAGACTGACCCGATCCTGCTGCGTAAACAGCTTCCTTGACCGCAAGGACCACACCTCGCTCGAGTACAAGCTCGAGACTTTCTCGTCGGCCTACAAGAAGATCACTGGCAAGGACGTCGTTTTCGAGTTCCCTGTTGCCAGCGCCGGCCAGGAGTAAATGTTCATGACACTCTTGCGACGATTAAACAACACCCTGTTTTGAATCTTGCTTTTACAGACGAGTCTGGTAGTGGCCGTGCTGGAACGCGTTGCGCAGCAGATGCTGGCATGGCTGCGTCGGATGCCGAGCTCTCTTGCTGTCATGCGTCTCTAAGCCACTCATCGATAGTAAAAGTTCAAGTGTATTATGCCTGGGCACTGGCAGCGAGGACCTTGCCCGCGAACCGGACAAAGTACTCATGGAACCGCGTGTCGGGCGTCAGCTCGGGATGGAACGACGTGGCCAGGATATTGCCCTGGCGCACGGCAACAATGCAGTCGCCCTTGGACGGCACGCGCGCGAGCACCTCGACCGTCTCGGCATT